>KN716515.1:92642-116461 GCA_000816705.1 Dictyocaulus viviparus
GTATTTCGAAATACCATCGTTCACAATACTGCCGATTACCAACGATTGATCGACCATATCTAGCTACATTAAATTCAATGATATCAATCCTAGACCTTTTGTTTGAAACTCTGGTTGTAAGCAGTACTATGTTAATTACTTCTCTTATGATTATGTTAATACTTCACCTATAGTAAGTGGGTATCATTATCAACACTCGCCCGCTAACGGGTACGATCTGGCGAGCCGATATCGGCATTACATCCAGTTATGCTAAAGTTTCGGGTTATCCCGTAGTTATCAGCTTAGCTGGATGTAATGCCGATATCGGCTCGCCATATCGTACCCGTTAGCGGGGAGTGTTGATAATGATACCCACTTACTATAAGTGAAGCATTAACATAATCATAAGAGAAGTAATTAACATAGTACTGCTTACAACCAGAGTTTCAAACAAAAGGTCTAGGATTGATATCATTGAATTTAATGTAGCTAGATATGGTCGATCAATCGTTGGTAATCGGCAGTATTGTGAACGATGGTATTTCGAAATACGGCAAGCATGACTACAATATATTTTTCTCAAAGATTTTTTCTATTATTTATATTTTTTATTCATTTTGTACTTCTTATCTTATTGATATAAATTTTGGCATCTCAAGTAATATCAAAGTTCAAATAGGTCCGTATAAACCCTTTTATCAGAGAAGCAAAACGTTTTTTAGAAGAAGCAAATCTTTTCAATACGTTTCTGCATTAATCAATTTTTGTAATATTACAAATATAAAGTGGTTTAGCAGTCATTAGGAGGGCACAGAGATACAGATACTGTCTGGTTTCAAATCGATACTGTTGCTAGGTAGAGGCTCTGAAAATATCTCTTCGAACTTGCTGCTTTGTTTCATGGATCGCCTCACATATGTATTCTTATGCATTAAGAAGAGAATGATTTCAGTTCCGATAGAGTAGTTTATTTTGTTTTTAGATCTGTTCACGGTACTGCTCCAGATATTGCCGGCCAGGACAAAGCTAATCCGACTGCTCTTTTGCTTTCGGCTGTCATGATGTTGAGATATATGAATCTCACCTCATATGCTTCGAAGATTGAACGAGCGGTTTTCGATGCAATTTCTGAAGGGAAAGCTAAAACAGGAGATTTGGGAGGTAAAGTGATTTCTTCTACTTATTTACTGACATTTGTTTTCCGTTTTACATCAATAAGTACGAATATGTCCTGGAAAAATCAGTGTTTGGTTTCTACATGACTATATTACAGATTAGAAATTTTGTGTAAATTTTTTGTCTTTACGTAGTCTTCATTGGTGTTTAAAGTACTTTCATTTTTTATAGGTACCGGTACGTGTTCTTCATTCACGGCTGATGTTTGCGCACGTATTCGAAATATGGACTAATGAGTTGTTCGGTTTTTTGTTGTTTTTGTAAATATAGGTTTCATGTCTTGAAAATTTGAAAAGTAGGGATTGAGGACTAGGAATTTTTTATTTCTTTTATTTGTTTTAATAATCGCAATATCAATCGAATTAATTCTATAATTAGTGTGGATTGTTGAACAATAAGCCAGTTTGATAAGAATCAATTTAAATAAGAAAAATGTTCGGTTGTTCGTTGCCTTTGATAAATATGCGCATAATTGTATCATGTCAAGTCACCTTATGTATCTACGTTGTTTAAATTTTTTATTTTTCCTCACTATTTCTTATTAGAACACAATGAGTTTGCATTGTACAGTCATTGAGGGTACTGATGGGTGCAAAACAGTTCAACTATCAGAGCAATCCAATCAGGTGTTTCACTTCCTTTGTTTTGATAAATTAGCACTACATTGATATAGAGGAATGAGGGACATTTGGTTTGAAATTATACTGCGGGTCTTTTATATAAATTTTTGATATTAAGTCAACATAGCTCTTTTTATTATATATTTCTTACATCATATCGTATCAAGAAAAGTAACAAAACATGGAAGATAGTCGGTTAGACATCAACATTCTGCATTTATTTGTTAGTTATTAGACTTCTACTATCACGTAAAGATACCCGTAAACAATGAGAGGCTACATCCCACTCGATTTGGAGAAATTAGAGTCAATGTTCTGCACATTTGTCGAGAAATGTAGTCATTTTGTGATACAGGTGGTTTCGTCTTGCGATTGAGTGATCTTGATTGGGATATACCTGAAAGAACGTTTCATTCGTTCTTAGGTGGTGAGTCTATTGGTCAGTGAAAAAGAAATATTATGGAAGAACAATTTGATTTGTTAATAATTGTAGAAGTATTGTTGCTCGTCTATATCATTCTTAGAAAGAACTTAAAGTACCTCATTTATGTTTGCAATGAAGTTGACATCTCATTCTCAAAAACTATGAAGAGTCTTTAGGGTATAGGGGGTTACAACAACTGTGAAATGTACAATATGACGATTGTGAACTGCTTTAAAAGTACTCTCAACTATGATTTTAGAAGAACAACATGCTCTACATCTTCATCACATGAATATACTTGCATCGTTTATGTGATAGTGGTTAGTTTTTAGGTTACAGATAGAAATGATGGTCAACAAAAAGAACAGGAATTTACAAATGCAGTTAGCCTTGATGCTTACGATCTACGCTGATGTCAACAAGCAAGCCATACCAAGCAACTGATAGAACAAGAAAAACAGAAGCTGGCAATTCTTAGTCTGAAACGGTTATGTCTACGTAGTTTCCCAATAGTGCTGAGTCAATCACAAGATTTGGAACTATAGTGGGACCTGGACGTAATATACGTAATATCTACTATGAAGCCAAAAATAGTTAACTTTTTTCCAACTGGTTGTCTTAGACAGAAAAGGAAAGAAGTAAGAGAGGGAAGTAATTTGAGGAAAGCAGCAGCTTATTCCGAGAAAAAAAAGACTGGTCAATATAATCAAGATCTGGTTCACATTTAGAATGGAAAAGCAAATGGTATATCTAGAGAATCGCCACAATAAAATACTCACCATGAGGTCAAAATCGATATCAGCTAATTGTAGAGCTTCTATTAATAGTGCACTGTGTTGGAAGTGGACATTATCTGTGATTGAAATGTTTTTAGAATTTTTTCCCTCAAGAGCATATAGTTAATCATACAAGTTTATCTTCACTCACCATCATACAACCCGTGGATCAACAGAAGACGAGTTTTTTTGAAGTTTGAAATGTTTGCAGTGATATCACCTGAATCATATGCTGCTCTTCCTGCATCACCCATGTAACGTTCGGTATAGGTTGCATCTGAAAAAATAGTTTTTTTTTTGCAGTGAATATAAGTGCAGTGACATAGAATTTCCAGTAGGGGTCTATTGGAGGTGACGCAGTGGAACGCAGTTCCGAATCAATACACAGGTTTATCTCATCCACCAGGCCTACCTAGTTTGAATAAATCAGTAGCGAAAAATTCAGTTAGGATAAGCAGCACTGACTTGTTGAAGAATGGTCGACTCAAGTCATTATGTGGACTATGTCCGTATTCAATTACCTCCATGACATCACTTTGAACCCAAATGCGTAAGTGCTTTCTACACGGATTGACTGGCACGAAGACTTATTTTATCTTATAATTCCAGTTATGACCACTTACAAATTTTGAATAGAACAAGTACTTAGCACGAAACGATCAAAATAAGTGACAAAGAAAGAGTTTGCACTGTGTCAATAACAACGATCACACAACATATTTTTTGTTGGCTGAGTTCTAGCAGAGTATAGACATTGAAACATCCAGTTCATGATTGAAGTTCCTCGGGAGATTGTAAGAAAAGGAAATTCCTTTATTAAGCGTTTCTCCAGTAAATGAAACATACCATAGTACAAGAAATTGGCTACTGGTGCTACGCAAACAGCGCATTTGAGAAAACCCTCGGGAGCTGTTTCAGAGATCCTCGCTGCTGCGTATCCACCATACGACCAACCAAAAACAGATAGACGGCTGCGGTCAAGAATCGGATATTTTTTCATCAGAACTCTGAAATCATATAAGTAAAATGCTCTGCTGCTTAAAGCTATATACGTATTAGAATTGCGTAGCACAGTGGTAAGAGGAACTAAAGTGAGAAGCATGCTTGAACACAATATATTTGGGTTTGAGCTCGCATTGAGGGAAATGAAGATCGAGGATTCTATCTTTAAGGTCCGATGTATCGGTACCAGAGTAATCTAGGAAGGTAAGTAGCACTCACTTGGAAACAGGCTGCTGGTTCGTATAAGTTATTATATAGACCACTATCATTTATACATCAATAGTGACATTAAGACAACGATTGCGTCGCGCATTTTACCAAAGCGATAGATTGTGCCACTGCTTATCTTTATTTTGAATATCCTCGGAGAAAATTATTCACGGTTAATAGTAATCGTATTGTTCAGAGGTTTATTGATTTGCTTTGATCAGTCTGTTCATTACAAACACGGTAGCTATTTGAGCAGCATGAAAAATTAGTAGATTATACAACGCAGATGATATTTAAAGTTCAAATTTATCTGATTGATTGATCAAATCTTACCGGATAGCCTCAATCTGATCTTGGATTTCGACAGTTCCCATTGCTCCATAAATAGGACTTCGATAATTCCAACCACGAGAAGCCGATCCACGACCGTCAATCTGGGTCCGTTCACATTATTATTATTCTTATTTTTCTTTATTATTTATTCTATCATAAATATGTTGATATGATGAGAATGCATGATGAATACTCTTCCTCTACCTTCACAACCGCATAATGTCGATGGCTAACGAGAAATTCATCGAAACCAATTGTGAACTTGTCGGTAACGATCTGTGAATTTGGTCCAGCATAACTGAAACTCACTTGAGTAATCGATAAAATATTCACCTTATTTAAATCTCTCATTAAAAACTTGATCTCATTAAGAAGAGATCCATCGCTATTGATTGGCTTGAGGTTTCTATTAGAGCCTTGGAAAGGTGACTGCGGTTTCGATTTGCTCACTAACACTCAATTATCGCATTTATTTTTGTATTATTTAAAATAATTTTGTGCAGTCGGAGAAATTTGTGGATAAAAAAACAGAGGCTTGTTTTTCGTCATTGGTGGAACCATTTCTATTCATTTTTTCTAGCTTAGCTTGGAAAAAAACTCCAATAAATTTTCCTCTTTTTTGTTTGTTTACAAATATTGATCATAGTACAATAAAAACATATGTGAATTATAGGACACTTAAGAGAAAATGAAAATAACAGAAATGGAGACGAATTCTTTGAGAGAAGAGAAAACTGCGTGGGTAACAGAGTTTACATTTAGCAATACTAAGCTTCCTATTGTTCCGGTTTGGTGAATTAGTACAAGAATTACTAGAGCAAGAACAAAGAACAATCATTGGAGGCACAATGGTGAACTAAAGTCATTAGCCACGAGGAATTGATTTGCTCTAAGAGATCATCCCATTTTATCTTACTGCTAGCGGGCCCTATAACGCATTTATAAAATGACAAATAAATAAGAAATAAGCTGATAAGTTGAGGATAAGGTCACATGACGTACACTTTTAGTAGAACTGGTAATGATCGAGAAGCGGTCCTAATTTTTCGGTCGGATGGTAGAAGAATTTGGACCCGAGCTTCTGGAAAAAATCGAAGACTGGAATGATTCTCACGAACGGATCAATTTTAACTAGCAATGTAACATTACTTTTTTCTATACGGTTTCATTGGAGAATTATATGGCATTTATTTTGAACTACCTCTAGTACTTCATCAATCTCACCCGCCTTCTCTTAGGAGTTCATAAGTTAGTGCGAGAAAAATCTGAGGAGATAAGAAGCACTGATTTTGTGAAGATCTCTTAGCTCAAACTATTACGTTGGCTAAAGTCACATTCTAACTTCTTCAAGATATCGCGTTGGAGACAAATCCGTCCAAAGCATTCCTCATTAGAGTTATCAGTAACAAGGATAATTATATTTTAGCTTATTTTAAAATAATGGCCTGTAGCATGCCAATAGTAAGTTGTGTGAAGCTTGTGCTTTTTCACCCAACTATTGTGCTAGTTTTGATAAGCTTTTCTTCACTAATTAAATACTAAACGTATTGGAAATACAATTTTTCTGTTAGGGAAGCTTAGCGCAAGATGCGCTACAGTCATGCAAAGACACCGTATTCGAGTACGACCCTAGACCAACCAAGCCTTCAGTCCCTCAGGACTCGGTGAATTGGTCGCAGAATGATTTGGGAGGGTATGTAGGACCGACTTAATAGATCGGTACTTTCATGTCATTGTACAGACTAGTTCAATTCAAACACTATCATAACCTCAAAGCAGCGAGTGACGCCAACGGCTTATCCTTTATACTGTTTTATGTGAAAAACAATTCAACTCACGAAAACCATTCTGAAGAAAAACTGTATCTTCAATTATGGTTGGTAACATTATGTTGGACAGTTGGTTATTATATTCTTCATCTTGTAAAATATCTCTCACTGAAATACTGTGATCAATTCTAATACTAGATAAGTAGATCACATTAATGTAGACAAAATATAGTGAATGGTTAAAGTCAATGGTATTACCATTATCGATTTTTCCTTGCTCCAAATCACTGAGATAAAAGTGAGGGTAAGCAGGTCCCTTAAATGAGATTCGTTAGATTTAAGAAACTTACTAAGATTATTGTAGATCATCAGTGACACTACTTTTCGAGATTATGATAAGAAATGGATTACTAACAGTACTGAAGTAAATATCACTCACTCTGAGTTGATTTTACTTTATTAGTTTTCTATGCAATCGTATAGAAAATATCGCCACCAAAAATTAATGAGAAGTATCAAGTTTTCTTTCCATATAATCTGTATAATTGAAAACAAAAACAAAATCTGTGTTTACAAGATTTTTTGAAATGAGTGCTTATAAATTTAAGTATCTAGTCTAAGTGAGTAAATAGTAAGAAAACTTACGCTGCATAGAGTTAGAATATGCTTGAGGTTAACGTCAATATAATTGCTTTGGTAGCTGCAGTTCTTGAGGTGACACGTTACACATCTCCATGTGTCATTCACGCTCTGTTAAATGTGAAGTTATTAGGAAGCAATGAAAAAAAATGTATAGAAAATTATTAGATATAAAGGGAAAAAAGGAGTGACGAAATCTTTTTGTGGAAATAACTTACTGGTGAGCCTGAGGTAGCGAATAAGTGACGATTACCAGGTGACGGGGCAGCTGCGTTAAAATAACTATAATAAAAGCTTGTCAGTACACTCTTTATTTTGTTAGAACATAGAAAGACTTTTCAAGAAAAAATCAATTTGAATTCTTATGCATATTGATTGAATGAAGATAATAAGACCCAATGATGTTTTTTATCCTTATTTTATAATTATCACAGTTTTATTATTATTTTGCAATGATACTATATTATCTCTAATTATGCTGAATTGGCCGAAAAACTCGGAACCTCAGACGGGACTCGAACCCACACTTACAGATATCCGGTTGTGAGGTTCCAAGTTTTGCGGCAAACTTAGCATAACTATAGATAATGGGACTATCACATTGTAAGTGAACGAAGTCTTGGAGCGGTTCATTGTATCAACGTAGTTTGAAGTATTTTGGCGGGTGAATTGTCATATACGAGAAAGAATTCTACCTCATGACTTGAACAAAATCCCCTGAGCTGAGGGAATATTTGAGATTTCCATTTCCTAACGAAAGATTACTTGAGATTCAATATCTAACAGGTTTATATCACCTTTATGGAAAATGAAGTCGCAAAGTTGTAATATCCATTTGTTCAAGTCTAACGACTGAGTGTGGTTCCTATCTCAGAATACTTCTGCAAGGATCTCTCAAAATCATAGGGAATATTCAACTCAACCAGCAGACCTCAAGCCTCAGAACCTCGCACACTAGACTCTATTGTCAATGGTATCGGTCAGTCACGCGTTCGATAAGAGGCTTATATTTTCGGGATCAACTTCTTAACGCCATCGAAATTGAAGTTAAGGAACACGTTCATTACAATCCATGAAACTTCGTTGATCTTTGCTTACTACAGCGAAATAATTTATTCAGGAGCTAATCTATTCGTTTTTCAAAGACTATAAAACGTATCATTCCGAGGGAAAAATCAAGAACAAAAAAAATTATGTAGAGCAAAGAAGAAGCACTAGTTTTGGAAACGTCCTCTTCATTGACAACTTTCAAACGTGTTTTTTGCTGTTGTAAAGAGGTTGTATCAAGAGATACATAACGAGTTACGAGTTACGAAATATACCTTATTGATTTCACTGTACACAAGAGAGGCAGGAGATCACGATAATCACAGTCGCGCAAAAAGTGAACGAATCAAAGAATCGAGATCATACAAGTAACGAAATAACTTATGAAATGAGTGACGTAGTTTTAGTTAGCTTTTATTGTTTGACGCCCTTCAGTAAGTTTCTGCCGTGGTTAAAATGTTTAAAGAGAAACTTTCATTTCCTACTAAAGAACTCATATATGAATGAGTCAGTTTCAGAAATGAGTTCCACAGGCGTGTGAACATGAATGTAATTGTTTCTTTGGAAAATTCTCTATGAACCATGGAAGAAATCCTTAACAAACTACGGTTTTGTTCTGCTGCGAATGGTTAGTGATTCGTTAATCAAATGAATTTTTCTTAAGCAAAATTAAAATATAGAATTAGAAAATTTTTTATAAATGACCAAATTTCAGAGGTCATTCTCTTAGTGGTCTTATAGTGAGTAAATTTTGAGTAATACCGGAATTACTTACACAATATCTGTTGTGTTGTCGAGTATTTCCAGTGCGCCAACATCAAAATTGCCGAGAGATAAGAAAGATAACTTTGCCCACATGAGTTCACCTTGAGGATCAACCTAGAACAATGGAATTGCGACGCTTACAATGGACTACGACTAATATCTAGGGTAAAAATGAACACTGGCACAACATATCTGTTTGTCTAGGTTCGCTACACATTTGTTTTCTCAATGAGTTCGCTGAGGTGTCTGAGTTCAAGTAGACTACTATGCATTGGCTTGCTGTGACCAGTCATCTGTAAAGTCAGTGCTACTTGCCCTCTTAAATTATTCTCGGTGCAATCAGCGACTCTTGATAGATGTAAGAATTGGATCGCATGGAGTAGGGTTTGTACTTGTGTATTGCTACGACCTCTCCTACCACAGTGTTCCTCCTACTTATTAATAACTGGGTTTGAGTCCAACGCTGACCAATCAAACCATCCATATCTCAGGAGTCAAGGAATCGGTAAGAGAATAGTCTGGGACAGCAGACTGGTCATCTCAAGTAATTGTATATGTCACTTCTATTCAAACTTCATAATAATATCAAAACAGCGATAGAATGGCACATTTCAACAATGAGAATTGATTACTTTAGTGATTACCCTTATCCATCTTGATAGTCAATATTAATCTGTAAATATGAACCTGTAAATGAATTTTGGCAATGTGCTGATAACTATTCCCATCAGATTTTGTTCTCGGTAAAAGCATATAAATAGCTTCATCGTTGGCGAGTAATGTGGAAAAATCTGATGGTTCAGCCCATTTTTTACCAGCATATTTGTGTTCGAAAACCTGTAATGGAAAAGAAATAGGTTTTGATGCTGAAAACGACAACTGGTCAAACTATTTCAATCGATAACTATCCTATATTATATGACAACATCAAAGAAGTCAGAAAATGATATCGCTTACCAGTTTACAAATAGCTGTAGCATAATCGCAAACAGTTAACGAGATGTGATTTTGTAGTCGATTTGTCCAAATAGCTATTACTAGCTCTTTTTCTTTCATTATTACCCATCGTATTCCATACAGATAATGAAATGTTCTTAAAAATTGATATATTAAAGCAAATCTATGACATCATAAACACTTTGTTATGTTTCTAGTAAGATAAGATGACATTAGCTTTAGTGTTTAACAATCCCTATAGGATGCGCCTACTCATTCATCTTCAACGTGTCTGTCCCTGTCCTGTCTACATTGAATCGTATAGAGGCACGATTCAGCTCTATACAGTGACTAGAGACGGTCAATCTCCACTACTTTAATTATGCTCGTCTTTCCAGATATCTCTGCTATGAGTTTACTTATGGACGGACCCTGGAGGGATTGCGAGCTTGATAGGAGTAAAGCGACTGCGAATTTCTCTACATTCATTCGAGCGACATGCACATCCTAGCGGCACCTCCTACTAATGTGGCGCACCCTCGAAGGCTTTCAGTTAGCTTGATTTTATGATTATTTTCTAGTCATGAAGAATTCAAATATTATAGTGGTCTCACTTTTCCGATCGATAAGATTTTATGTACTATAGAAAGTTACAGTTAAATTATAGCCGTAGAAGAAATCTCACGTGTTATGTCGTAATTGAACATCCATTTGCTTTAATATCCTTGATTTTTTATCCCAAATTTTTATCACATAAGTGGGCAGATGCTTTTCGTGAGTTTTTGGATACGGTAAATTCTTTAGGAGCGGATAATTTTCCCATTGTGTGTAACTGAAAAGAAAATTGTACAAGTATAAGACCATTAGCGGTTAATACCAAAATATCTATCGCACTACAAATTGGTGGCATTATTGATCGAAATTTACCTCAAATGTACTTAAGGTACCAATGGTTTCAGGAAATTTGGTACCTTACGCATTACTATCATCATTATCATTACGGTAATTGTTTTTTCAAAACGTCTTACTTACATATGTATGCATATTAGTATATATGTAGTCGTAGCCAATGGCAAGAGTGCATATTGATTGAAAACGCTAATCAATCATTATTTGAAAGATCTTCCTAGCACTTACCTGACCAGCGGTACAGATTTTTGTTCGGTCTTTTCACGACTAAGAAAGGCAAGCTTGTCTCCTGTTAACGACCACCATATTGCCTGAAGTTTTCATTTAAAGGCTTATGATTTCCATTATAAGCTTCTGAATCAGCCATAGAATTCGGAACCTCAGACGGGTCTCGAACTCGCACCGTGCAGATTTCTGGTCAGGTGTGCTAATAACTGTGCTAATAATGTCCTTTTTTTGCAGATTCGACTCCCTGAGGTTCCAGATTTTGTGGCCAAATTAAGATCCGTGATGATAACAATATCATACTATTATAATCGATTATAATTTACAATCAATAAATTAATACAGCTTATGAAGGAAATTTCGGTTGAGGGAAATCCTTTTGAGCAGACCATTTTTTTCCATTTATTAACTCGCATCCAGAGAACAAAATCTCTCTAAAGTCTCTTCTAGTGAGAGATTTTTCAAAAGTATTTTTAACTATGTATATCAAATATCCGCGACCTATGCAATAAAATTTCCTCTCAGTGTCCTCATTATCAACTCACCAACTACTGAGTTCATGAAGTCTGTTTTAGTATCTATGTTTACGTGTGAATATATATTTACGATTTAATTCTTCTAACTAATTAAGCTTATAAATTAGTAAGTATAAAAATAATCTTACAATAGCGCTCAGTTAATCTCACATTTGAATCACGTCCGTATATTTCCTCTTCATATAGCCATTCAAAAATTCCGTGCTCCCAATTCGATGATTCCTCGCCGCTAATTCGTACTGATGAAACAGATTCAGCCGAATCAGAATAGTATATGTGACCGTCTTGCCAGAAAATCTTCAATAGATCAAATGAAGATTAACAAATAAAAACGGGAAAGTAAGAGAAGTTAACAGACGTAGTCATTTCCTGATGGACTCCACTGAAAAATTCTCTGAGCTTCATCATCGGTTTTGGTGATGCCTACCTTGTAGATGACTCTGAAACTCAAATTCAATTGAAAAGAAGGCTCTAGCTGATTTTGAAATTTCTTATAGATTCTCGAAAATATTTTCAACACTCGTACATCCAGAAAATGGAACTGAGGCTTGTGGTGCCGTGATGGGGATCTCGTAATAGTACGCAAATTCGAATCAGTTTAGCACAGGTTTGCGCCCACCTCGGAGCCAACCTAGTCCATCATACTTTTAAGGTCGTTGAGGATGAAGGCTTGAGTGTATTCTAGAGGGATTGTTCAATCATAAAGCTTGTCTTTATCTTATTATCTTATATCTAAGCAAATTATAGTATATTCTGTATCTACGAAGCAAATATACAATGAGGTTTTACATAATGGCTTTTCATAATAGATGTTGACACATTTAATTGCTTCATTGGCGCCATGTCGCTGACATTGCCAACTATATCTCTCTTAGACTTTTGATTTGATCAGGATAAGGATAAGCATTAGCGAGGTACATTTCTTTGTCGGAATGCACCTCCCATTTGTCTTGATGTTATGGTGGAGATGTTCGGTTGGGAATAATCTCTACAGTAACTTAAGAGGACCAGTTTGTTGCCAAGTGAGTGCTGTTTATGGTACCAGATTTCTCTCTTACAGGATCCCTAAAAAATGGAAGGCTTCGTTGACACGGGACTGGACCCACGGGAAACCATCGTATACAGTATCGAGCTGGTGTGTCACTGTGATCTCTCCTACCATTACGCAACGGATCTGATACATAATAATATTCAAAATTCAATGGTGATGAAGCGCTGCTTTCACTGTAATTTGTCAATCTTTGAGGTAATTTTACTCATTCATTCAACCATATCATCACGCCTGCCATCAGCTTAAGGGAAAACCAGGCAATGGTTCAAAAGCCTGAGCTTTCATATGTTTTTGATTTTTATTTCTAGCCATTAGGTTAGTAACTGATTAAGAATTTAAGATTTTGGGTTTAAATATTAATTAAACGACTTACTGCGTTTCACGATTTAGTATGGAAATGGAGTATGTCGTGTTGAATTTCTCGCTTATCTGTAAGTGATTTATGTTATCCTTTCTCTCATATTGAGGAGAAATAGAACTCATATTTGCAAAAGCATCACTTGGTTAGATTATATTTTTTTCGAAGGATTTCTGAAAAGGTGCATTACTGGTCATTGCTGATCAAGCTCGTTAGAAAGTAGAATAATCTTAAAGGACATTAACTTGCTCCCCTAATTGATCTGTAAAAAATAGTGCTCATGTGAAATTCTTCTTGAAAAGTTGTAGTTCTTGAAGTTGTAGAATTCTAGCATGATTCAACATTTCTGTCTCGTCACTCAAAGACGAGGCTAGTAGTTATTTGAACATTTCAAAATGCCACCATCTACAGCTTTAATCGCATGCTTATGAACTCCCTGAATTGTTCTATATGGAAGTTCTTGTAGCAGAAACTAAAGGCAGTAACGCGGTAGATCTAATTTGCCTCTAATGTCATGGACGAGGAAGTAGGTCACGCTATTGGATTCGACTAGATTTGCAAAAGACAAAAAATTTTACCTGATAGGTAGTTTGCTTGAGGAGTGCAAAATAACGAAGATCAGGTGACGATAAATATCGTGTGTTGGTCAACTGGAATGCAAATTACTTCACGAAATTTCAGATTAAGTCAATTACTGTTGAATTTTATTATCACCGTATCCATTCATATGATATTTCTTCTTGTTGTTGTTTTTCTATTTATTAGAATAAGCCGCATATTTGAGTAAGGTAATTCTTGTTGTAAACAAATTTTCAAGATAATGCTAAACTATCGAATTTGAGGAACATAGACAGGAAATCGATAAATACTTAAAAGTAATTTCCTCATATATAATGGCTATTATAACCTCAAAATAGAGGTTGAATACATTTGAAAAGAATGCAGAAGAAAATATTAAGCTTCAACTAAACCCATGCATTAGATTCAATGCACGAGCTATTTTATGTGATAAGGAATACTAATTGGCTTTTTGAGTTAAGTTCTATATACTAACCAGTATTGATTTATCGAGTAACAGTTCCGTGTTCATTGTGTTGATGTTCAGCTTCAGCACACCTTTGTTTATGTTTCTGTAGACGATCGTACTGTTATCGTTCCATCTGACATTATCGATTGTTGGCCGAAGTTCTTGTAAGTTGGTCAGATTAATTGGCATACGAGAGAAATCGATAGCTGTTGACACTAAAAAATCTGTCAATAACCACTTCGATTGAGTGAGTTCTTCTGATAGAAATGTCAAATACATAAAAAACCTCATATTTTTCTCTCTACAGACATTGCAAATAATTATAGTGTTTACAAATAGACGAACAGTAACAGAATGTCATGAAATTTTTGAGGGTTTTGATCTCCTATAATTATAAGAATGCAAGACGAACTTCTATGAACGATAAATAAGCTGTCTGTTAATAATCTTAGAGATTCTTTTCTCACGGTTGTACTCTATTGATTATTTCTTTTGTATCAGATATCTTTATTATGAATGTAAAATTCGTTCTGGTTATATATCAGTTATATCCATTGAAGAATGGAAGGAGTAGTGTAGCGCAGTGGTAGGAGGCGCTGTAGTATTACGAGATCATACTTCAGGACAATCTGAATTTGTACCGGTCCTTGTCTGACGGAATAAGTAGCTTTGACTATACAGCAGCACTCCCTTTTACGCAGTTATTCTTAGAGTTGAGTGCAGTAGATTTTTCAATCAGTTATTTTGCATTAAATGAGTTAAAAGCTAGCATAAGAATGTTATATATGAAAAAGGAAAACCCAATGGATAAATAAGTAAACAAATTGACTCATTTTAAAATTATAGGGATAAACATACTTGGAGTGAATATGAACACAGCGATCGCGATAATGGAACAGATTATCATGATAACAAGAAGTGCTATAACAATCCCTTTCCACTCTCTTTCCTCTGTATTGTTGTTGCCTAATTCCTGAAAATGCTGACCAATGTATTTGAATTTTGTTTACGATGAATAACTTCTGTCTGTTTACAAATCTTTTTCTCTCATGTTGGTACATAAGCAAGAATGTATACGTTGAGAGATTTTTGAAAACTTCAAAGAATTTTTCACAAAATTTTCATTCTCGAAGCTGTCTATCAACCTCATCACTTGTTGCTCAAAGTGTCAACAATTTTTCTCACAGCAAAAACGTTTTTGCTCTACATTATTTAATGTACAAAAAGTGGCATTTCGACAACAGTTTTTGTCTTCAGAGCTTGGAGACATTCATATCAATGAGTGATCTATTCGCTCAGACGTCTTCATATTCCCATCAATGAAAATTCGGAACCTACTTGAAGAACACCCTCATCGTTAAAATGAGTTAGTCAATTTATTTTGTGATCGTAAAAACGAATACGTCATAATAACACTTGACCTCGTCTCATTTGCAAAGCTTATTGAAACGCCCTCACAATCTTTTTTAGAATAGAGCGATTGTTTTCACTTACCGGAGGATACCTCAAATATGAATGTGTTTTTCAAAAAGCTGTTCGACAAGTTGATTGAATATTTTATACTTTGAGTTTCTTTGCTTAGGATTATGTAGATGTAACTCGATTTAAGATCGATTAGATCACATGAATTTCACAAGACTCACCCGTAAGAAGGCGAAATCCATCGAAATGTTTAAACGCTTCTAAGTGAGAAATATTATAAAACAGCATCTTGTTTACTAAGAGAAAACAAAGCTTTTCGAAATTATTAGTAATTTTATTTTGATCCATTTGATTTCTTTAAGGAACGAGGTATGCTTGAGGAAGGTATCGTAATGCTTTTGCCTTTACTAACACATGTAGAACAAGTGGGAAACATCCAGTATTAAAAAAGCATATTAAGGATTCTAATCATAGATGAATAAGTTTTTCCGCATTGTACTTCATATATACATTGGCAAAGGAACTGCCTAGTGCTGTGGAATAGGTTGTAGCACTAATACAGATTTTTTTTGGAGGTTCTCGTTCGTTCTCAGGCACACCGAAACCCGTATCCATCCTGAGATGGGAAATTGGTACTAGAGAAATTTAGGAGGATTAACAACATCGATATATTAACAATTGTTCTGCTCAATTCATTGTACAGGGCGGAGTCGCATTGAGTGACCTCAATGGCATCACGATTAAGATGAATGCATACCGTATCCCTCACTTATTGATCTACACAACAGTTGTCTTACCAAAAAAAATTCATTTCTATGCAGATAGCGACACAAGTATGAGAATCTGGTACTCGTTTACTTAGAGTTCCCAAATGAAGAGAAAAACCAGTTTGTAATGTATTAACGTAATCCAAGAAAAACTTTTTCTTGGAGGAATTGAAGGAGAAGCAAAGTACAGCCTCAATTTAGTCCAAAAACATAATGTAGTAACGTATATTGTCAAAATAACCTCAACCTAAATAAGGAAAGTGGAAACAAAATAGTGAATAGACGAATAACAAAATGAGTCTAACAACACCGAATATTAATGCAATCCATACTTTAGGTAAAATATCACAGGAAAAATCAAAAGCTTGAAGCGATCAAAGGCAAGAAAATGAGCAAGAGAAGGAGACAGCAGTGAGTTCAGTAAACTCTTTAATACAAAATGGGACATAGGATAAAAATGAAAGGGTTAAGAAATTTAACTCCTCATATGTCAGACCAAAAGCCACAAGAGCTGAAAGAGATCACTACTACGGTGATATCAGTTATCAGTACTCAAACCTCACTTCTTACCTTAGAGAAGCAGTGTCCCAAATTGTCAAAGCTATCCTTTACGCTAACAATATGGTTACGTTATGAGCTACGAAAAAGGAAAACGCCTATGATCTTGTGCCATGCCAGGAGATGCTGCTATGCAAAACGTCTAATGAATCATGGAAAACATTTTCATGGCGAAGCCAAGCAAAAAGATGTAAGCAACATTGAAGCAGAGGAAGCGCTACTGAGGAGAAACAAGAGAACATCAAGGAAATGAGCATAGAAAAAACAAGTCGACATCTGGATCGAATTCTTATAGAAAACTTTGGAAAGTCAATGAGAAAGAGTAGCATCAGTGCACACAAATATGAGGCTGTGAATCAGACGTATACGAGGAATAAAGAACCTCTTTATTATCGACAAAATCAACGTCACAAATGACGTAAAGCAATAAAAGTACAACCGCAAACGTTTCCAATGCATATCGAAACAATATGGCAGTCGAAAACAACAAACTCAAACCAGGATGTTAACTCACAAAATATGAAATTATGAATTCGTCAAGTGAGCTCGATAGAAGTTTCCAGATTGTACGTTTGTGGGTCATAAGTTTACTTAAATCATCTGAGGTTCATTTCATTGGGAACGTGTGGTGAAGCAGAGAAGGTGCCGCAGTGATACGCAGGCCCAAGATAGGTTCACGGCCATCCTCAAGCCTATCAATTGCGCTATCTATCTCGGACCAGCAATTGGTACCGGGAAAATTTGGTGAAGGTATCGGTGAAGCATCGTTATGGTATGGTGCTTTTACATACTACAGAAGAATAGAGGAGGAAAGGTGAGGAAAATAGGTCACGCCAATGTTACCATATACGTAGAAGATAATTAATATAGATGACAGACTAGCAAGAAAGAAACGAATGGAAGGATGCTGGCGAACGAAGAACGGGTGAACGTACCCTCTCCCCTTTATGAGTGAAGATGGGCCATCCAAGTGAGTAAGTAGATAAGATCTGAGAGGAAACTCTGATGAAATAATGCGATTTACCCGTGACTAAAGATGCGTCAAGCTGTGGTAAATAGTTCACGTGTGTACCCCTACCTATGAAGCCTACCATCCTTCGAGGCTAAGAAAATTGTTACCTTAGAAATCGGAGAAGATAAGCAACATTGATTGGGTAAAGTGTGATCGGTTTAACTTAATGTATACACCTCAATCACCTCCAGGGTACCATGTTGGACAAAAATACGTACGTAGGCATATTCTACATGAAGCTTCATCCAATTTCACAATATTTTCATGACTGATTAATATTCGAGTCAATAGAAGATCATTGTGAGGTCGATTTCATCATAGCATATTTAGATAAAAAAATAATTCGTAGCAGTTCTAAAAATTACTAGTCTGTGAAATAAATTTTATAAATGTATAAACAAACTAAGTACATAATGTAAATAAACAGATCGATAAATTTGTTTACCAAGCAGATCAAATTTATTTTAGGAAAACAATCATTTTCTCCTATATAAACAGAAATTTTGTTATTATTTACAAAAAGACATTGTGCGCAGAAAAAAAATGAATTACAATCTTCACAGAAATTTTATTAATAATAATGATTATTAAATAATAAGATTATTACATAACTATTAATGAAAATATTACCTTCTTGTGAGTCAAACTCAATCAACTCGAATCGGAGTTCTTAATTTATTGAGGAATCGCTAAGAAATGATTATGTAATAGTGTAGGTGTGAGGGACGTTAAGGAGTTAGATAATATCTCGATCAAGTTATGTGTTGATTGTGAAACATCAAACTGTAGATGAACAACACCAGTGAAATGTTGTTTTCCTGTACAACGAAAACAAAACTATATTATTATTATTATTATTATTATTATTATTATTATTATTATTATTATTTTATTATTATTATTATTATTATCATTATTATTGTAGCACTAATTGATTTTGAATAAAGTTGATAATCTACATACAATTATTACTAATCCCTTACGGCTTGTTATCTTTATGATACAATATGCATTCTTCAATCAAAGGATCGATCAATTATCCCTCATGAGTACGAGTTACCAACATCAGAAGTACATTTTTAATGTAGAAATTTGGTTAAACCGTTATAAGCTGCTGAACTAATCACAAAACTTGTAACTTCAAGCGGGACTCGAACCCGCAGATTCAGATGGCTGGTCTGATGTGTTACCGATGGCACAACTGAAGTCATCGTCAGTTAATCACTTAATACTTTACTTATTGTTTCTAATCTAATCAACACTATCTTATCAACGTTTTCCCGTTATTAGATTCGATTTGTTAAGCCGATATCGGCCGACGCATCCAGTTAAGCTGATAATCATGGGATAATTCCGTGGTTTTACTCTACTTAGAGCCAGAGAAGAGGAGATGAGTTCAGAGTGTTTCACTTCAAGCCCTTCATTGATTTACAGACCATGAAATTGCTATCCATATCTTAATATTGGGGGCGCAGTGGCTCAGTGGTGGAGGTGCCGCAGTGACACGCCGGCCCGAATCAGTTCGCGGCCGCCTCCCAGGCCTACCAAGCCCGCCATCCCTCCGGGGTCGGTAAATTGGTACCAGAGGAGTCTGGGTAAGATAACTGGCACTGACTTGGTGAAGAGTGGTCAACTCAAGTCATGTATAGACCAGGCACGAATTCAACCATATCACGTTGAACATGAATGCGGGGGCGCATTCCACCACAAGGGATTGATCAACGCCAACAATTATCTTATCTTATCTTATCTTAATATCAACGGTTTAGCAATGCTAATCTAATAGGTTCATTGTAGATCAAAAGTTATGACTCCAATTAGTTGCCAAATTTTCCTCAGCAATGATCTAACTTTAATCCATAAACAGAATACCGAAGGATATTAATGAAACCTTTTTACTTATTTGCAAACTCTGAGCTTAGAACGCTAAAGTCTAATTGAATACTTGAATAATGAATAAATAATGTAAAAGTTTTTTATACTATGAATAATTAATATAAAAAATACTTATAAAAGAAGTTCTAAGCTTGAATTTCTCACTCTAGCTTATCCTTTTTTTCCTGAGTGACATAATTTACCGTGGCTCATTTGCATAATCGTTAAGCTTTTATAAAGTGTTGACGAAAAAAACAATACAAAATTTGCATCGTTTCTTCTGTTGATGTTTTATTTTGTTCAATAGTTTCTTAGAGAATTATCATGAATGATAAAGATAGATATTGATTTTTTGTTTTATATTTGAAACACTAGTAAAATTTTACTATAGTAGTTGTTTTTCTACTCTTTTAGATTTCTAAAATACCTAGTTAATCAATATTCATACGTTAAGAATATTTACTCGGCTAAAAATATAAACACAAATAAACAACTAGTTATTATAATTTGTTTATGAGAGTATGGTCGGAGTTTATAGACATTTCAAAAATAACTCTTTGTTTACTGTTATTATCAGTGGTTTTTAGTAAAAACAAAATCAAACAAATAAACAAACAAATTCAATAAAATAAACAAAACTTATCGTTCTTTCATGCATATGAAGAATTCACTTTAGTTAATTGTTTTGACTATTTCTTTTTGCTGACGTCGTTAATTTATTCAAATTTTCAATGCCCCAAAGTCAGCTGATCGCGTTTTTTTTTTCTACGCTTTTCATCAATGAAGCTCGTTTCAAGTCAGCAACAAAATTGTATTAAGTAGCAAAAGCAATCAGCTGATTGAAAATATCGTACAGTATCGAGAAAACGTATGACGTCATAGTAATGTAGCATAATAAGTACTGTATATTTTACATTTTAAATGAAATATTTCATCGATTAATCAAGCTTCTTCTTCTCACGAAATCAATGAAATTTTATTAAGCTAAAATGAAATTGATAGATAATAAAAAAAAATAGTTAAATATAGAATAAATACTAATTTCATAGTGAATGGATAATTTTATGAACGTAGAACTTTTTAGTTTTTTTTCTTTTGATAAAATTATTAAGACTAAATAATTATTCAGGTAGATCAAACTTTGTATTGACTTAGATCAATCTCTGCGGAATAGGCCTCAAACGTTTCTCTTTAATGTGATATCGAGGTGGTGTTTTAATGCAACTCTGTTCTGTTCGATGACTTGAGGTCTCCACGGGTGTTTTGAGGTAAAGTTCTGTTGTTACTATTACGATTATTATTATTATGATTCACTTTGAAGTAATAGTGTTACTTTTTTCTATCATAATACCTTTTTTTGTGCGTAATATTCCCTCAAGCGTTGTTTTCAATACAGCAGAATAAGAGGGAGGTAGGAGCCTCCGTACACCTAACGAGGGATGAGAGGATGAAGATCCAGAAAAAAAGGTGCGAATTGACTATGCTCTTTGAAAGTATGATTTTTGGCCGTAGTTTCTCGTCACTTAATGGACCTCAGCCGTTCCACACAGCTCGTCAGCCTCTGGTTAACCAAAGATTTACTTGCGATCGATTGCTTCTCAAAATCCTCGTATATACGAGAGGGCGATGAAAGGTTTATAGCATAACTTGAAAAATTTTCACGTACTCAAAGATATAGCTTGCTTCTTTTCGGAAAAAAAAAACTACTCATTTCTACAAGCTTATTGAATCCATAAACATTAACTTTGAGTGAAATTGTTGAGGAAATCATGAGTACAATGAAAAATCAAAGAACTAAAAACGCATTTTTCCCTTAGCTGTATGTTTTATAAATAAATATTAAATAGTCTTAAGTTTCAATAATATTATACTCAGAAAAGCCATGAACCTCAGAATTATCGCTACTGAACGAAAACCAATAAGGAAAAAGCATAACAAAATGAGGAAAAAAATATTATTTAATGATAATTTTTAATTGGTATTGAAGCATTTGAATGCTAATAGATTTTGTTGGACTTAGAAAATCACAGTAGTTTTAGATTAATAAATTTGGAGCAACTGAATCTCATTAGACACATTTCATTTTCATATTCTTACATTTTCATAAAAGCCTCTTTTGGAGGTCATTTTCCCTCTATTTATCTAGTGTTTATTCATTTTCTTTTACTTTATAAATAACGATCGATCGATATAGTTAGGCGAAATTCTTTCAACTTATAAATTTTGAAAACTGAACACTTTTTTGAAGTTTTTTATTCTGTGCACTAGAAGCGTCCGCATTTGATGAAGCCGTCCTATTGATTATACGAGTCAATAAATTCAATTAAAACTGAAGCGAAAAAAAGAAATGCGATAGAATGGAGTCAAATTTCACTAACCTCATCAGTATTGTCTAATAAATCACCATCAACCATATCTTAAGGCGACGACGATTGCTCGTTCTAGAGAAAATTTTTTTTCCCAAATGACATCATGTTGAGTTGCAATCACGCCGCCCATCGGAGCGACATTAAGCCCTCAGCTGTACAACAACATCAACCACTATCGAATGGCAAATCAATATCATTGAGTCGAACATAGCTTTTCAAGTTAGCGGTTGGAAGTTGAAGATGTATTGCCGTAAGACATTGTAACTCACGAGGAAAATTTCGATTACATCATATCATCGCAGTGACGAAAAATTTCTTAGTGGTAACATTTTGTGAGAGGTCCCGAAATTTGAAAATTTAATAGTATTGTAGGTTTTTTTCTTTGATAAATTAGCAATATGAGGTCTTATAAGTTTTTCCTCAATCACTAGTTCAACATGAAAATTTGCATTAAATTTTTAGCGCAATTTTACGAATGAAAACTGTTTAGATACACTTTACAAAGTTCTTATAAACAAATAAACAAACAAACACATATAATTAAATGCGATGAGAAACATTTCAGCGTTAATTCCTGTGAGCTGTTCTACAATTTCGTTTTCAGGGAGGTATCTTTGAGGTGATTGAGTGCTATTCCGTTCTATATAATCAATCGTTGGCTACTTACGGCTGCTTGTCCTACCAGATTCTTCTAGTACCAATTTGTCGACCTCCGAGGTATGGCAGTCTGGATAGGTGTGGAGACGACTGTGAATTGCCGTCTGCACAACAATGAGGTAACTTTTACCACTGCGCTACAACTTTCTTTATATTAATGTGATTTACTATGAATTGAATCAAAACTGCTATGAAAATATGTCGCTAAAGGTTGTAGGAAGATTTCATCGATTTTATTTCCTCAGTACTAAGTTTTTTCGGGGATTTTATATATATATATATATTGAGGGAAAATGTCGTAGTTTTTGGAATGGTGTTTGTAAACAAACTCATTGTTTAAAATTAATTTTATAACGTTACTTATATGGCTAATGTTTTTTGATTTACATAAAACGATTGATGCCGTCGATGTTCAACTAATGCCGGCGGCGATATAATCGAATTTGAAACTATTCCAAAATCACTAACATTATCGAATGTCGTATCAGTTACCTTACATCTAGCACTTACTGTATCTTCGATCGATAATTCGGTCACGATTTTGCTAGAAGAAGTGGAGAAAAGGCTTTCAAAAAGCTTCAACAAAATTGCACAGAAAGATTCAGATGCTCAATGAATGAGCTTATATTTGACTTGACATAAGGTGCTGCAGTGGTATACCGATAGCAATTCGTGTCTACCCTCAAGTCTCAAAACCCTTTACCTTTCCGAATTTAGTAAGCTCACGTCACAGAGATCAGACAATAAGCAGCGTTCACCTGGTTGAGTGTGCTCGCACAAACTTAATATATAAGACATAATCGAATACCTCCGCGGTACCTACAGGAAGAAAACGTAGCACATTCCCTCTGGAGTAGATCAACATTAGGAATTATATTTCATCTTATCACACATTGGTGCATTTCATATATACATTAAATAAAATTTCGGAGGTTTCATTGGCAATTACTGATGTATTCACGAAGATCAAGGTCAGTACCTCAGTTCACTTTCCAACCTCAGATTCCATCATGCTGGATGCTTTCGATTTTATCGAAATCGTTAAAGTAATTGAAATTTTACTCTTATTATTCTTGAACAAAATTTTAAGGTTGAATTTTTGGCCGTGGAGAAATGAATGGCCCAATTTACTCAAAGAGGAAATGGAGTTGAGGATCGATTTTGATGCCTCACTTTTACACCTTTAATAACACCTTTACTCTAACGTATTAATGTGAAAAATGTTGCAATTTTCAATGTAATATAATATAATGAATCTAAGTGATTTTATAAGCCGTGTAAAAAATAAAAATAAAATAAGTAAATAAGTAGGAATAAACAAAGATAGAGTTGCACTAATAACGTATTTCCTTCGTCACTCCATCCCTCCAAAAT
>KN716516.1:41646-99093 GCA_000816705.1 Dictyocaulus viviparus
ATCTTTGTGAATTTTGCAATATATGAGACAAAAAAATTGAATCGTTATGACAATTTATTTACAAATGCGTTTTAGGAAAGTAAATAATTTCTGAAAGAACAATTTGAATTACAAAATAGACGGCTTATTTGAATAACGCATAATTAGCGAAATGATCGATTGCTCCCGATTTTTTACTAAATCTATTAACATTATCAGAGAAAAAAATAGTTTTCAGAAAGCGTAACAAAGACAGAATAGAGGATTCTTTTTTTCCTCATGGTCTGAACTTCAGCTGATGCGGATGGTCTTTGTGGCATAAAAAATTTCAGAGCAGTGCTATAAATCTCTGGAAACTTCTGAGATTTTCACACGAGTGCTTCTTTGCCAGCCATCGTAGTTTGCCTCACATTGCTGATCCTCGTTTTTTGAATACTTAGCGATATTTCTTTGTAGAAATCCATTGTGGGTAGATGTAAGGTAGTGCTGTGTCATAGTTTGCCGCCTGCTTAATACCTCACCGCAGTAGATTCAAAATTAAAATGATTGAAGTGAAAAAAAAATGAGTACGATTTGAAGAACAATAAGATAAAGGTTCTTTAAAAACCAGCTAACCGAAAAATATTTCAAAAAATTAGGAATTAAAAATAAACAATTAAGAAAATGTAAAGACATCGTTAGACGGTATATTGATTGAATGACATAAGGAACGTAGTTAAGAGTTCTTAAGCGATAATCGTCCAGTATCATTCGTGCTGTGAAGCAATCACATTCAGCACTCAAATTCTTCACAGTAGTACTTGTCCGTAAGTAAAGAAGTAGCGGAAGAATAATTTTAAAGTAAACGAATGACTAACAAAATTAGTACACTTACTAGTAATATTTTGCTTGATCTTCTGTAAACACTTGACTTCAATGACTCCATTGATACTCAAAAACTCTTCTTTATGAGTTCGTAGCGCTTTTTAACAATAGTGGAAATAGTTGGTACTTCTTATAAGTGAAATAACTTGAGGAAATCACGATTTTGACGAAGAACAGATGTCATATAAATGCTAGCGGTAGTTTTTTTTCTGAATATTTTCGTATGGAACTTTCAGTTGTAATATTTTTGTGAGGAAGATAATCGTAGGAAACATATTACACAATAAAGATAGGATTCAAAATAATTTAAGTTACAAAGCTTCACTCCTATAGCTGTCAACATTGACCGGCTTTAAGTGTACTGATGTAAAAAAGTGGCTAATAAAGTGCTCAGACGTACTGCGAGACAAACGGATGCTCATCAATTGTAGTCTTTGAACTTGTGACAAAAAGACTATTTTTTGCTTTTGAGCTGGATGAATTGATGTCATAGTTGTTTGGTTAAATCAAATAGCAATATGTGAAAGCAAGAAAAACGCTTGAAACCTAACTTAAGCCCGATATAGATAACAGTGTTTCTAGAAGAGTACAATTCGATGAAAAAGAAGCCATGAAGTGCACGTTGGTATAACGTGGGAATAAAATGAAGGACGTGTGAAAATAGACTTGACGAAGGGAAAAAATTATCGAGGAGAATGAGTAATGTTGTTAGAATATGGTGATAGTTCACACTTGAGAGATTTCGTACTTGATAGTTTATCTCTAGCTTAAAATGTTAACATGCATATTTTTCGTACTCCTCCCTCCACTGTTTCCTGAGTTCTTCAAAATTTTTTTCCAATGTAAAAAATGTAACTAGTTTCTACACATTACACATCCCATACAAATAAAACATATCTTGAATTTTTTCATCAACTGATTCATACATACGAAGATTTCAATGCTGAGTCTTGAATGAAAAAAACGGCGAGGAAACTTTCAAAGTTCGCAAAACAATAGTGCATACGCTGAAGTGGAAAAGTCAAAATAATACATAAACAAGTTTTTCACTCAAATATCAGAACGACTATCTATCAAAACCTTGCAAAAGCAATGAAAAAAAGTTTTTAGGCTTCCATGTATCATCGTATTCTGTGAGTCAGAAAGAAATCTTCCTGATCACATATAGCTTCTGTTGTCGCTCGATTTTTCATCATTTATTGCCTGTTACCTACTGTAAGGAATTAAGTAGCACACATGTCATTTCTATAAAAAAAAAAATCTTTTTTTGTACTAATTAGAAATCAATTTTGCTCAACAGGGTGGGTGAGGTTGTAGCGAATGTGTCACGATGATACGCAGGACTCAAAGAGGTTTGCGATCGCCCCTAGGCCCACCAGGGCTGCTATTCCTTTATGTTGTGCTAAGCGGATAATTCACGACTGGTTCTTGTTTCATAGGTAGCATGTAGTGTAGCGGCGGAGGTGTACATAGTAATACGTAGGCCAGAATTAGGCTCGCTGCCATCTCTCAGGTCCACCCAAGCAAGTCCACTGTCGTTTGAGGATCGGGAGATTGGTTTCAAAAAAATCCAATTAAGATAAGCAGCTCAAACGTAGTGAAAGGTGGTCAACCAACCTCTACGATATCATGTCGAACACGTTTGAGTAGGTGGGTTCCGCAGCGTAGGCTCATCAACTAGAGAAAACCTCTGTATTTTTAAGATTGTCGTTGTTTTGTTTCTTTGAACTTTTGAAAGTTTCCACAAAACATGAATAATATCGAGTCATAATCTAATATAAAAATTTTCTTCTAATAAAAATAATTTCAATACGATTTATAATAATAGCACTTATATTAATAATGATAAAAATATAAAATGCTGGCATAAAAAAGCTTATTGTTAATAAAAGCCTATTAGTCGGTTGAACCGAGTTCCCGAGTCTAAAGTGAAGTACAGTCGATTAATTGACTCAAATTAGAAGTTACATTGAAGGCGTCTCAAGAATTCTTATGACATATAGATATCATATTTTGGAACTCTCACATTTTCATTCTGTTCCAGCTTAATATGCAAATTTTCAGGACAACTCCATACTCCGCTATTTATCAAACCTAGTAAGCTTTATGAAATATCATGAGAAAACATGAGATGCACTTCCTTTAATGCTTCATAGTGGGAAAACCTACATGTTTTCTTTACAAAGTAAAACAAAGACACTTGGGATTTTTATTGATCGTCACGCAAATTACTTAAGAATTAAGACAATTCAGAGCAAAAACCCTTGAAGTAAATCTTTTCATTTACGGAATGAATTCTATCCTAATCTAAATCTACGAGATCCGGGCTCGAGGCTTCGGTGAGGCTCGCCATGTGGCTTGCGACTTTTGTGATTAACGCAATATAAGGAAGATATTTTGTACTCTGCTATAAACTAACACAACTGATGGATTAATTTTAAATAATTTTGAAAGTTTGTTGTATTCCAATCAGCTTGAATGTTGAACTCGAAAACCTTATCCTTGAGTTTCCTCGATTGCCTCGACTTCTTCAATCAAATAAGTTGATATTAGAATTCTTTCTATGAAATGTTACTGTGGAAATTTTAATGCTAATGTAGACGTTAAAATGAAAACACTGAATGTTACCGATCATTCAAAACAACTTTTTCTTCTTGACTTATTCTGTTTCATTACGTTATGGAATTTAGACCATATTAATTTGGGATAATAGAAGAGCTTATATTTTATGATAATGGGAATAACAATGTTATGAGCACTTGAAGGGAGCGTTGCACTGAAGCATTACGGCTTTTCTTAGTGAATGATGATAGATACCTAACAGTAATTATATAGTAGAATAAATGATAACAACATGTAAAGGCATGGATAAGATTACTCAACATTGAGATCTAAGCTGAATCAGATTACCTCGACGACTAAATGGGACTTTGAATCGAGGTAGTTACACCACACAATGAAGCCAATCCTTTATCCACAAACAGTCAAACTATCATAACTCATGTGACGCAAAATTGATAGAGGATAGCAAAATTCTGCACGATATATTGCTATTCTGCTTCTGAATAAGTTTCGTTTCAAAAATGAACTTGAAATTTTGGCACCTTCTGTCGTCTTGAGGTTCGAATATAATTATGAAAATGACTAACTTCAAACCGTGAAGTAATTGGACTTCAAAAAACTTTTTTTATCGAAAATCTATTAAATCTCAGCCTTTTCAGGATTCTTCGTTTTTTCTTCCACTTAACATCGCATATTTATTCAGTACGAGTTTTTCTTTCATTCAACATTAATGAGGCAAATACCGTAAACCTAACGTCAAGTAGTTGTTTTTTGCTTACTTTAAATTACCACCATTGGATGAGTGTTCGATAAAGAAAACCAAAAAAAAATTACTCCTCGCATCACTGTCTTCCCTCTAGCTACTTTCATAGCGTATTCATTGTACCGTACTTTTTGAATAAGAAAGAAGAAATGACGAATGAGGAAAACGGCAATGCTGTCAGCAAAAAAGCCTTTATATTTGCTCTAATTAATTGAGTATCAAAAAAAATTCCTTAATGAATGACATTTTTGAGAAAATACCTCACATAGAAAGGAGTGAAAGTGGAGTAGAAATGTCACACGACAATGTATGATAGATTATGACTGCGTGTCACCCAAAAAAGCTTTGACGAATTAATAAGCTTGAGTGGAAATAAGCACAATTCAATTGATGAAGAAGAATATTTCACCGACATTAATTCAATTTTGAGCTTATTAATGAAGATAAAGCTGAAATAATGTAAACCTGGAGCGAACTGTTAAAAAGAAAAACACTTCATCAATGTCACGGAAGACTACGTGTTCGATGGTCAGACCTATTTGCCAAGGTCTTCAAGAAAGATTATAAAGCTTTGCTAATCCCTAGGGCGAACAAAGTATGTTGAACTGCCCTTGAGCTCCATAAGAAGGGATTGAGGTTTCGCTGACGTCACTCAACTCTATAACTGATGAACAGTAATCCAGATGATATCGAGCAGAAACTATATAGGAATCTTTTCAAACAAGGAAGAGGTTTTTTGCTTAATGGATATGTAATGACGTCTATCGCGAAATCCTAGAAATCTTCGAAGTATTTGGCAACCTATTGTTAGATTTGCTGAAATGCCTCGAATGTAACGTTTTGAGTCGAGGAAAGTATCGTAGTAGCCTCCAAGGCAATGCAATATTAATAAAATTTGCATAGAATGATTTTCAAAGCTAAATATCAGCTATTCAATTACTCAACAAACTATTTACTATTTCAAATTCTTAGTATGGTTGGATAACTTTTCCAATTGTGAATTACGCTTCATGTTGACTCTTCACTGCTGAAGTTTTTCAAATCCATAAGAAAAAAAACTATAATAATTGAAGAGTATTGAAAATTATGAGGAATATTGAAGAAAAGATATATCAATCGGTAAACTTATGCAGACAATTTAATTAGAGAGGAAATTCGATTATTAATGAATTTGAATTGCATAAAATTTAATGAAATGAGGTAAAAGGACATTAGAGCAATCAGTTTTCTGAAAAAAAAATACATCGAATGATCGGAGTACATCATATCATACGAGATATAAGGTGAATATATAATCAAGGTATACCTTCCGAATCAGAAAATCACTATCACTCAAAGAAAACATTTCATACTGGGAGTCAAAAAGGTTAATCAGCTACCGAGTTGAGTTGTAATGATAATCTTTGATAATATTAGACCACATGGACGTTGCTTTTTTTATAGTTCTGAGGTATAAAACTAATTACGCATCACTCGCGCACAACATAACGAAAATATGTGGCCCATTCGGGTTTTTTGATTTTATCGAACAACTATCACCGAAGAGTCGAGGATTGAAACAACAAGAATTCAAAAAAACATAGGGGTTAAGAAGAATTATTTCGTGTCAATATTTGAAAATTTTGCTACCATTGCTGCACAAATGGAAATCTCATTGGTGAGGTAGCAATGAATGCACTGATACTATGCTAGCCATCTACCAATTTTTGAAGTTCGCTTAAGATATATCATATCCGAAGCAAATACTTGATTGACATACCTAAAATGCTGAGTTAATGTTAAAACTTAGAGCTTCAGGAGCATCTCCAACACAGATGCCACAGGTTCGGATGCTGGTGTAGTACCTATCGTTCTTGCACGTTCAGGTCGAACATATACTATCATAGTTGATGAAAGAAGATAAGTAAATAATTTTAGAAGATTACATCAGAGTTCATTGATCAAAATACTGATGTTGACTCATCAGATAGAGCCCATTTATGGACAACTGCTGACAAATTCCCACCATTAACAAATTATTCAAACACTGAGTAATTATATTACATTGACTCTGGCAATGCATTCGGTAGTGCATCACGTCAGAATTAAGTGAGATATGACTTAGGGCTGATCTGAGGTTTTTGATTTAATATGGTAGGGTTGATAAAAATATCATTATGCCACCTAGTTAGACGATAGACAAAAAAACATGAGACACTTAGATTGTTGTAGGCAAAATAAGAAGAAAACTAAGGCGATTAAGCGATCTATTTTAATTTGTAAAGCACTTAATGCTATTATGCTTGATTAGAAATTAAAAGAGGACAGGAATGAGAGTGGCAGTTTGACGAATGAGGACATAGAACTCATCTTTTCATCTGACAAATCCTCATCATGACCGTTTTTTTTTCGGCTTCTATATAGAAAAACTGGCCATTTGCACCACGCTATCCACATTCAAATATCCACATCAAAGTCGTTAAGCTTTTTCCATCTGACAAGCTTTTCATAATTGTTCTCAAAGAGGAAAAAGTACCGTAGAATATATTTATCACGGCTTACATAAAATTCATCGCAAACAACTTAAAATGGCATTAACCCAAAATGTTAAAGAATCAACTTCGTGAAAATCTTAATGATTCACGGTAAGAATTCTATTGTAACAATCTAATTGAACGATAAAAGATGTATTGTGAAAAAATATGTAGCTGAAATGGTATATGAGGCAAATGAAGTCCAATATTATCATATTTCCCTCACTCACAAATGAAATCCTGCTGTAAGCAAAAACGGTTAAGTTTTATGAAAAATTATAATAAAATAGGCTAGTGCTGTAGATTTATGGATCTCGTTTCGAGTCACTCGTTATGTGGCCTCATTTTCTTCGCTCACTCACAATTTTTAGGTTAGCATTAAAACTCTTAATAGACGTCAAAGCGGAGACTTTTTTTAATTGCACGAAATCCGCCAGTTATACATATATATAACAAAAATTAAGCTCAATTTTGTATTAAGCTTCCCTTGAGTTAAAAGTTAAGCCATTTCCACCTCGTTTGCCCAACTGCAATATTTTTAATCATATCGCTATACAAATGCTCATATTTAAATGCTTTAAACGAAATAGTAATAACCCAATTGAAAACTTTTGTTTCTACTTCAAGAAATAATATAATATTTTTCATAAAAACATTTATAGTTTTTTTTTAGAAAGTCTTTCAGTGATAGAAAGAGTTGTGCTGTATCAGATGAGGTATATAAGCAAGAGAAAAAAGTGCAAAATCGATTTCCTAATAGAAAAAGGAATTAAGCTCAGCAAGGAGAGCATCATCATTTCGTTAAGAATGCACGAATGGTAATCAACAATATAATTATTCTATTAGAATAAAAGCCTTTTACTTATTCATGAAGAAATCATTACCTCATTGACGAGGTTACGACTTTTTTCGGAATATAGAGATTGAGTGTAGAACTCAAGCAAAGTCTTAAAATTTCACAAAAATTTGGTGGTTCTGAAAATTAAGGAAATCAAAAGTGACCACTGAGATGACTCGTCGCATGAGGTAAAATGATCGATGATCATGTCAAAAACTGCGCAAAACCCACTTCCACGGAAAAAAACAAAGTTTGAGGAATTCACAAATTATAGGTGTTTTTCATGCTCACAAATCATGTGAATAGTAGAATACAGGCATGCGTTGCTCCTCAATTCATAGGAGTGTAGTGGCGCAGTGACGTAGTGGTGGAGTTGCCACAATGACTCGTAGGCCCCAATCAGTTCTCGGCTGCATCCCAGGTCTATCAAGACCGCCGACCACTCCGGGGTCGTAGCTTGGTTTTTTCTTAAAATGAGGGATATTAGGACACTAAACTTGATAGCTGTCGGTCCAACTAGAGAACAATGCAGAGAAATTTTTTGAAGTGATACTTAATATTATTACGAATTTCTTAATCAATAGAAATTTTAGTGAATGTGTAGTGCGATTAATCATAAATAAGGCTAATGTCAGACTTAAAATATCTATTAATCGCATTCATTTCAGAAATACATACGATTTCAACTTCACTGGCAATTCATAGACAATCGGCATGTGGTCCTCTGAGGAATTTCGATAACTGTTGGCTGGAAAATTCTTACTCAATAATACTTCCGTCTCAAAAGTGTTACAGAAAAAATCGATAGCAACTTTGATGCTTGCTGGAGCGTTGTTGTAAATGATATCATATTAATTTCACTTTATCTATTGAAAAATGTGAGCATTTCAGATGTGCTTACTGTAGATATCAAAGATGAATCTGCTCTTTTTTATGTTCTTATTACCTCGATGTTTATTAGAAAAGAGTCATAGTTGCATGATTGGCAGAAGGATTAAGTTATCGACAGTGTTGACTTTATCGAGAAGCACTAAAGAAACAAAGTGTACTGTAAAGAAACTGAGTAGAGCGAAACATCCTGTTTGACTTCGGACACTTATCTTTTCAGATGATAAGAGCAAAGCTTAAAGAAGAATTATCCTAAAAAACACACTAATTGTAAGGCCGCACTATCCACAACTAAAAGAAACAGCCACGTTCCACCTTTATGCCGCTATTATCGGCTAACTTCCAAGCTTCTCCTTAACTGCACATATCGACACTCTACTCAAGACTTGCTGCTATCTAACTCTATGGATCTATATCCTTTTATTTACCTTTATTTATACAATCGTTGAAATGGTAAATGTTTTTCAGGATATCATTATCACAACAGGAGATCAGAATTTTTTAAGAAGTTAGAAGCATTTTTTTCAACGAACTTCCATCAATGACATATCCATGGGAGTCTTACATAACCATAGAGCTTCATCCAAATCATTTAGCATATTAGAAATATAGCTTAAGCGCGACCAATTGTACTCAGATACATTTGAGTGTATTAACTACATTTACAAGAAACTCTGAACTCAACACTACTCCACGTGTTCAAAGTACATCTTCTACAACCATTTACATTTTCTGCTCAACAAGTAAACGAGGTTAAATGTCGAGTGAACGTTGTAGTAGAGCCGGTTTTGAGAAGCGCGATATGTCGTAAAGGCGGAGTCTACGATGTCTATTTTACCATTAAGGAACGGATGTGTTGACGTTTAATTCATTGTTTCAATTAAGTTTAGTGCCAAAGCAACATTCTAATCAATTATGGGTGGAGTGAGATTCTCCATTAAATTGAGGTAGTTCTAACTTAACTTAGAGAACGCCTCATTTAACCGTATACAGCTTCTACGCATAACAAAATAATTTATTAATGAACTAGAATGGTCTGCTTCGCGGTTTGAAATATCAGCTTATGATATTCCACGTCAAAATTCGAAGTTTTCGTTCCACCCCTCCTTCGTCATATAACAAGCTACATATTAAATTCAAGCTCGTAACTCGAATAGTATACCACGTACACCTCTCAGTTGTAAATAACAAAATAAACATGTAAACATGCTTTTTCCATGAACGTAATCAAATTACAATCAAATGTTATTACTGTGATATCTCAACACAGGTATATTACAACTATATTTTCTTATTCTATACATATTCTAAGGTTTAAACATCGAACAGCTATAAAAATATCTACTATCGTAGAGATAAGCTCACTGGAAATAACCACATTTCCAAGCAGACATTAGACTGATGGCAAATGAAACAGGAAAACGAAAATCTGTTTTGTACCTGTCACAGGACATTCCAGTTATTTCTGTACTGTACTTTATCACTTCTGTGAGTTGTGAGGTTTTAAGTCGAATGAATTAGTAGCAGTAATCTTCTGCTGATTATCGTTTGATGAACATCAATGTTTTTGAATTTTAAACTAATGGGTGAATTACCTTAGTCAATCGCTGTATGGAAGTATTACAACAGAAACTAGTGAGCCATACGCGACATATGAGTTTCAGCCGTGTGTGAGGTTTGAATTTTTGTGAACTCTGAGAAAATCAATCGCATCACTATATAACCATTGATCGTTGATGGGAATGTAATTAGGAAATTCTATAAAATATTGATGAACTCAAATAAACAGAAATAAACATTCACATGACAAGTTTCATTTACAAGCAATGCAGAAGGAAAAGAAAAAAACCAACGTTGTTTTCTTCATAATAGAAAGAGTTACTACAAATTATTCATTTTAAATCTCCGATGCCCAACTGCTGCTTATCTTAGGAACTAATGCTTTCAGATAAATGAGAAGAAAGATTTATTAGTATATCGGAACGAACAACAAATTCATACTGATACTGAGAACTCTAGAAAAAACAGAATCGTTACAGAAAAATTAGAGGCAAATAGTTTCAGCTGTGTGAGTATGGCAAAAATTTTTGTTCTCAAAACTTTTGTTGCAGTTTTCAGCGGAAAACGAGTTAGTACCTTTGACAGATTTAACTCCATAGGCCTAGATTTTCATGAGGGATAACATTTAAGCCTTATTATGCATAAGATCGTCTACTCTCGATATAAGCACAAATTCGATGACGTGAAGCAGTGAAATGTCGACATGTTTGTCCTTGTGAAATCAGGTACAGATGCATATTACAAAAGAAGAAATCCGTGAAAAAAACATATTGGAATCAAGTCTACTTATACCTACAACCGTTGTGAAACAACAAGAATTTTTAACGACAAATCAATAGTCTCATTGATTGAAGCCGCACTCCAAAGCGACATATATAATAAAGCTTAAACTTTTCGAGAATAAGTTAGAGTCACTGCGGCATGCTTCAACTGACCGAAATAAGAAGAAGAGAAGGCTAGTGTCGAACTCCTTGTTAATCTTTGATTTGTATCCCAACATTTCTCCTCCTATTTTTCAACGGTACCTCAAAAGCGGACAAAATAATCAATACCCTTAATGAAGTTATTGAGAGAACAAGTACCACTAAATTAGAGGAAATTTTTATTTTGAAAAGAACAGCAATAGAAGAATGAAAAGGAGTTTAAATTATAGAGATAATCATCGGCAGAAAAACTAAATGGTGGTAATCAGTTGTCATATTTTTTGTTATGAGGAACACGAGGTTGCTATAGAGTGTTGTCTATTAGAAATGTTATCATTTGACAATCTCGTGTTAACTCAAAAAAAAGCAGTAAATTTGAATATGCTGATATTTTGAAAACTTCTCAGACTACAATATTCAGGCTACCTAGAACCTATGAATAGTATGTATAATTGAGGGAAGTACTTGGCAAAAGATAAATTCTCTGAGCTTAACTTGTGGGGTTAGTTAGTGAAGCAACGCCTTTTTTAGCTCTGCAATTATGTTACGGAAATTAGTTGACATTTCAGTCTCGTCTCCATACTTCTATTCAAAAACATTGCTCACATCACATATATAGCTTCAGCGTTGTGATTTCTCCGATAAACCAACGCATTCATTGAAGCTTAGGCTGATAGTTATAACCTTCCGAAGAAATGTGTTTGTCGACGTTCAGCAGACAATAAAATCCGTTTTTTATCTACTAAAGATAAACACTGAAGTAATTTCTCTCTACGTGGAAATGAGCCTCGCGTTCGTGTCCTTCACGGCTTGGAAGTACTTCAGTGCAAGTAATCTATTGATTGACATTAGATAGCAATTCTTTGATCAATCTAGTGCTGTATATTCTTTTACATTATTCTAATACCAATTAACCTAACCCTTAAATATTGAGGATTAAATTTTCCTTATTTTCTATGAAACATGATAGATTATAATAATGTTCTCACATCACTAATGATTCTGAGCTAATCGAAACACGTGGAACAACGTCATTGTGCTACAATGCTCTTCCGAAGTTGCTATTCTGAATACTCGTTTCAAGATAACTGAGGCGACCAATTGAGATTCAAAGTTTCGTGATTGACTCAATATCATTGGAGGTATGAGTTATTTAAAACTACTACTAAAACATGCAAACTTCATTCTAAATCTCTTGCTTACCAACTTACTGTAGACGTGATGATGTTCAACAGTAGGACAACATCTTTGTCGATGCATTGCAAAAACTGCTCTAGAAACTTATTTTGAACACACACATTACCTTATAACATTCATATTGTTTACTGTGTCAACGAACCGTACACTGAATCTTTCCACTTGGACGTCATTTATACCTTGTATTTGAAAAGTTTCGTCATAGTTTCCTAGCCTTTAGAATTAGAAAATCTCTTTGTTGTATTCTGAATAGAAAAGTTTAATAGTGGATAGTGCTACTTCTGTAGATTAACCGCTCTGCCGTGAAACTAGTCCATCATACGATTCACTTGAAACGCACCGTATGGAAGTTAACAGAGTGGTATCGATATTGATCAAAACTATTCAAATAACCAGTATTGATATAGTACTAGTCAGTACAATATAAAATCGATTTCGACAGGTATTTCCAATTGTGAACACCATATATCTGGCTTGTTTATATAATCGAGTAATTTTATTAAAAAATGAAATCTTTTTCGGAATAATTTTGACTCACTTTTTTGTTCGATTAATTTCTCCTATGATCGGAGGAAAGAGGCCCCAAGTATAGTAATGGTGCTTCTCTTGCATATTCTGCGTCAACCGATTTTAGTGCGTAAGAGAAACTTGTGCTTCTCCATTATTATAGTAAGAAACGAATTATATTGAATTAGAGACAGTAGTAGATGATAATTGTACATTGAGTTACTGTTGCGTGATTCCACTGGACATCAAACGCACTGAAGCAAGACCACCACCCTGATGATCTGAAATCTTCACCATGGCCCTAGAAAGGGATTATGATGTTCAACGAATCCCTAGAGCGAATAGAACTCATTGGACTACCTTCGCGCGCGATAGGGAAGAATGGAAGCTTTACTGATGCTCGCTCAACTTAGTCGATGATCAACGGGAATCCAAGTAATCTAGGTAAATATAGGGAGGTCATAGACAGTCAAATCAGATTATGATCATTCACTGCGTCAACAACGATTATACAATGGTGAAATGAAGTTGAGTCGGAAACTGCAAACGATGTTTCACACCACTCTTGTCACGTTGTCTCGTTGCTGGATATGGATTATGACTAAGATGAGGTTAATTCTAAGTAGTTTGTAAAGAATGATGAGGCGAAAGTCAGCTGAATTTTCATTCGTTGTGAATCACAGTTGACGATGTCATTCGACATGGCTTGTTATGGTGAACAGTACTTGAGCTAATACGAATTGCTTGTTATAATAACAATAGCAAATATGAAGATACAATAATTTAAACCATACTATGCGCCTCAAAACACTGTTTAGGATATCTTTAAACAGTTTGTAAGTACGATAAGGAATCAGGTGGAAGATAACCAAATACTCTTCGGTACGACGAGTATTTGGTCGAATTTTCAAAAAAAATGTATACATGAGGTTCACATTGTGATTGGTAAATCACTAATATTAATTAATGCACAGTAATGGTTGACCGGATGAAGCTTGATCCGCCATGTGATATCAGGAATAAAGGCACCGCATTCAATACCGTTTGCCATTGTTCAGTCGTCCAACCAACCAATACGGGATGATTTATCTTAAACAAGAAAGATTTAGAAATAAAAAACACAAAATAAAATGAAATATGACTATTTCATAACTGTTAAAGTTCCATGAATAATGAGATGTTGTTTGGGCACTGGAGATGGAGCGACGGAGCCTTCAATCGGGCTTAACTGACACTTTTGCATTGTCATCGTGGCAGTGAGAGGGCATATACCGGTCACTACATTGTCAATAATGAAACATGCTTCCCTCAACACAGGATCAGCTGCAATAGTCGTTAATTTCTTCCTAGTTTTTCAAGGAAATTTACTTCTATCTGCTGAAGATAGAATGAGTCGAAAGGTTTGGTTTCAAAAGCGTTAATGAACCTTCCAGTTGGTTTTGAGTCAAAATTCATCGAATAGGATCAATGACTTTTCTTACTGCATTATGTAATTATTAGCAGCCAACCTACATGTTGATAACTGCCGGAGACTACAAATCATTTTTTGAGCGTTTATTTTGAGGTCTCTTACATTAAACTTTTCCATGAGTTTTTTACAAATCAATAGAAGTCAAAAGCCTGATAAGAAACGTAAGCTCTTCTGTTAATCTATCCCTTGTGGTGGGGTGCGCTTACGCGTTCGTGTTCAACGTGATATCGTGCAGGTGGCTGAATGCTAGCCAGGGTTATACAGTGACTTGTTTTGACTACTCTTCACCAAGTCAGTGCTAATTATCTTAACCAGGTTTCTCCGGTACCAATTTGCCGACTTCGAAGGATGGTAGTGTTCGGTAGCCTCGGGTGTGGCCGCGAACTGATTCGGGCGTTCGTGTCTTTGTGGCACCTCACCACTACTCCCTAACAGGCTGGTACATATGAATTATATCTAATATGTGTTACGCACTATAATATTAAACTTACATTCTAACTCGGTATGTGGCAGTGGATTCACTGCTACTTTAGCGCATCTGAGTGGATCATAGTTTGTTTGAATAGTGATTTGCTCCATTATCGCGTCTATTGAAACATTGGGTAGAAGCCCGCTTTCTACCAAATCTTTCAGAACATCGTCAATCTAGAAAGAAAGCCAATGGTAGTTTTTAGTTGTTATTTAAAATTTTAAAGCACAATACTCGCTTAATATGAATTCAATTTGCTACTAACCGCTTCTGCGACTAACTTCTGTACGTAAAGCTTAGCTGCTTCAGCGCTACTTGACATCGTAGTAACTTTTTCCAATACTGCCGATGTCCCAGCAAAAGCCATTGATACAGGTAGAGTGAAATTGCCAACGGTTACCGACAATTTCCTTTCTGACAAAAGAAAAATAAGTGGTATATTTGTATAATGTAGCCTCGTTTTGAAATAATTAGTTATCGGAAAATGATATACAGAAGAGAAGTGATATTCATTTCTCTTCATATTAATTGTTCTAGATTTTATTTTGGAATACCTTGTTTTGGTGGAACTGGTGTACATCCATACGTTACAGAGAAGTTAGTGAGGAATATCAGGATTATTATTCTGATGGTTACTCTGTATACCTCAACTTGATATTTCATAACTTGATGTTGATTGTTGTAAGAGTTAGATATACTGAAAGAAAAGTTATATTTTCACATTGCAGCACAAAAATCAATACACTTTTTTCAATACAAAGAGAAGTAAGTGATTAATAACTAACTTGGTTCTTAGCCACAAAATTAGACTCAGTATTTTCAGGAAACTGAGTCATAATTTTTCATATTTCGGATTTTTCTAAGTAAGATTACAAATGAATCCGGACAGAATAATTCGTTGTGGAAAGGATAAAGCTAAAGCCTAATTTTCTGGAGTGTTCATTCGTCCCATAATTTGAATCGGTGATTGCACAAAAATATTTCGTCCATCATTTCGGCAATTAAGGTGATTTTAATATTTTACTTAATAGAATAGAATTAACGAAGGAATCACAACAAATTCTGTTAGTGCTTAGATTTAAGCATGAATGAGGATCAATTAGACGATGAGGATTATGAAATGAAAAGATGAAAAGCATCATTTGAAAACGGATACATATTTGGATTAACTTTGAAAATATCTAATTGAAAACACATTGCATTGTACTGTTATAAGCACTATAATTTTAGCAATACACTTTAGAATATGAATTAATAAAATATTTCGCACTTGTTTAATCTTTGATCCCTTATTCAAAGTGCAAACTATTCAGTTTTTTTCCATATTTGACTCATTGTTCAAGTGCAAATTTAATATTTGATTTGTTCGTATCCTGCAGTGTTTGGTATTAAATTTCAATTTTCAAAACAACGATATGTTGTATAAGCTGCATAATCGGTCATTTTGTGGATATAAATAATCTATGAACTGCCTATGCAAATCAAGCTTTCTATTCTTAAGAGATTAGTGAATTGAAGAAAATGGCAGGATAAATTTTAGAATCAATATGAATTATTTATAAGCTGAATTGTTTTGAACAAGATTTGAATTCAATTAAATTGTTGCGGTCATATTTAGGACTGATTAGTGATGAAATAATCTATCACACAAGCCTTCACGTATTCCAATAACCTCTTCACAATCTTTACATACCTCTTTACAATAACACAATGAGGTCTTTGACAGGAAGCTTTTAAGTTTTAACGTCCAGTTTAGGTAACGGAGTACGACCGAATATGGCTCGAGATTTTGTGTACTGTTTCGTAACGGTGGCGCATTCAGTTGCTGTACGTATATTTTTGCCTCTGTGGTATTGTAATCAGAAAAATTTTTGGGACAAAATTTTTTTCCACAGTGTGCATTTTTATAGGATGACTAAGGTGGCGATCAAACTGAATCATTTTAGTGTTGTACGTACAAAATGACAATCAAACATCACATCTGCTTTCGATGTAATCAGAGTAGGTCAAATTCTGTGATTATACCAGAAAACATTAAAATTAAGTTCCGTCATTGATAATTTCTAGACTCTTGAATTGAGTTATGTTAACCTTTTCATCAAATCAGCATCATTAATGAAAGTAAAGGCCATTACAGCTTTTCAAATCTTCTCTGAATCATTTCGTCACTTTAGTGACGGTGTTTACAATTAATTTCTGACCAGTTCTTCCAGGATATTCTGGCAATATCTGACTTCCGTTAGCGTTTTCACGCTCACTGAGGTATTAAGAGGTGAAATTTTTTGAAAATACTCGTCAACTCTTCGATTATCCACCTTGTAGGACATGCCACCCAATAACTACTATTCACATAGTGATGAAATATGATTTTCTCAGAGATTAAAGCATGTTGTTAATCAACTTCACGTTGCAAAGAAGCAGCTCATTCACTTTCACCATATCAACTTCTTCTTAGGCTTGTGATTTCAGAAATGGAAGAACTTGCATTGAAGTAACGAACATTCTGTTCAAAAATTATGGAGCGATTTTCCTCTCCTCGATACATCCAGCTTTGAAAGCAAATTCAAGTGATGGTGAATAAAATTTTGCAATATATTTATTATATAAAATGAGGTCAGCTATTAATTTGTCAATACCAACTGATTATCATCAATATTTTTGTTGTAAATAAAAACAATTTTGAATATACTAACACAGGTTTTCTTCAAACCCTACTGATTGCTTTCTATCTTACATTTGTTTTAAAAGAAGCACGTCGGTTTGGTTGTACAAAAAAACCTTAGCGATCACTCAACAAGCGGTGCCGAAAATTCCTCAGCTAGGCCAAGAAGCTTTCACTACTGAAGCTTCAATAATAGAATTAAAAGGATTTCCTTTGTACAATTGCATTCTGTAAGTCCTAATGAGTCGAAAATCTCCAAAAAATTTGCATTTACATGAAGTAGCAGATTTAAAATAGAGAAAATATTTACTTCCGGTTTTTTTTTTGTTTATTTCAATAGTTTTTTTATCTACGTAGAAAAGTCTTCACGTTATGTCGTGAAGTGATTTCACTAACGCAAGTGTGATGTTCTTCAACTGAAAATAATGGAATGTTTTGAAAGAGCCTCAATTTGCCTTGTGACGTAAGAATTCAAGTCCTCTCAAGTTATTGATTAGTGTCCGCTTGTCAATGCAATAATACCTCCCCAGCTGCAATTGTAAATTAACTAAGTGAGGAACGCTCACTATACTGACAAGTAACATCACTGTACCAAATGAGTTTTTTTTCGCATAAAATGAGGTTGTCATTATAAGCTTGATGTATGACTGGTATTGTAAATCGATTAACTTAATGCTTCCATATATTTTCGTAAACATGGCCATATCAGAAAAGCTTTTACAGTTAACTCGACGATTTTCAACTAATTTCTCTTCAGTGTTCACCATTAATTCTGTCCACGGTTTGTTGTGCACAGATTATTTTTTGCTCATCTTTTTTTTTGTTATAACTCAAAATATTGGTACCGACTAGCTTTGTAAAAGTAGCAGGCCTTTTTTTATCGATTGATTACAAAAGAAATTCATATCATTCACGAAAAATCATCCATCATCTATTCGTTGTGTAATACATTGTTGTCATATGGCATTGTGTGTTGCTGACAATGTTGTTGTACTTATTTTATTTTTATTATAAATATTGATTCACCTAAATGTGCATTATGACAGAGGTTGCAATAATTACAGCGAGAGTATAATGCTGAGTTGATGCGGCGCCTCAATCGAGATTCGAACCCGAGTCACGCAGATTTCCGGTTTATGGTGTTACCGAATGCACTATCGAAAAACGTTGTATGTGACCACTCAATATAGCAATATAATGGGATATAAATTATGCTATTAGAATCTGTCATAGTTGATAGAAAAATAATTAGATAGGAAAATGTGAAACTAAAGAAGTGATCCAGAAGAATTTCCCTTATTTTCAGTTTGTTAAGTCTGTTGTTTATATATTTTATTTATGTTTATTTTGTTTTTTATCTTATTTTTTCATAAGGATAGAGAATTGAGTTCGTTGCTTTAAGTTTTTTGATGCTTTATAACTTTTCTAAGAAAAAACATTATAGTTATATATTATTTATAACGAATTGAATTTTATGAAAAACAGATTTCTTGAGGGAAATTTTCTATTTTGTGAAAAAAAAACAAACAAACCTCGAAACTCCACGATTTCTATTTCTCATTAAAATTACACGCTCGATACCGTTGTAATCTCCAGCATTTATTTACATCGTGTATGATGTCGACTCGACAACAATTTAATATTTGTAAATACCACTTTTTTCATAAAATCAATAAAACAAAAGTGTTGTAGCAAAATAAACTATGTTTTTTTTTCTTTCTAGGTGAACTGTAATGACGATAGAATCCACATTGTACTTTTATTTTGTATAAACTATGATAGGCTTCAATGCAGTACTGATATCTGCAATGATGCTGAGTTAATCACAAAACGTGGAACTTCAACCTCTGAGTTGCAGGTACCGCTTGAGGTTACAAGTTTTGCGATTAGCTCAGCATCGTTAGGGATTTTGATAGATGAATTTAACAAACACAAATATCTTTGTATTTACAAGAATTGCCGAATTTCTTACAATACAATTCTTTTTCGACATTATTTATCATAGAAAATTAACATTAGTTAAGAAAATGTAGTGATTGTTTCGTGTTATGAAACTTTAGAACTTCCTGCAATCGATCGATCAATGTTACGATTATTTCAAAGCCATAAAGTTCGGCTATTGATCGGCGTTGTACTACTGTCATTTTTGTCGATATTTCAGGTAAATCAACATAACGAAACAAAGAAAAAACATTTATATAATAGATAAGATTCTGTACTGAACGATTATTTACAGATGGGCTATGCTAATGCATATCCAAATACAGCGGTCAATGGATTTCGAATGTTCCTCAATAAGTCAATGAAGAGTACAATCGAGGAAACCACATTTTCTTGGCTGTGGTAGGTTGTTTTTTTTTCCGATTTTCTTGGCTTTCTCCTAGTTATTTCCTTTTCCATCGTTAGTTTTCAGTAGGAGGTCATACTATCGCATCCCTCTCTAATTTAAATATGCTTCCATTAAACTGTTTTCTCCTTTTTATACAGTTGTTGTTTAATCGGACATACATAGGTATGGTAAATATGTTAGAACATCCAGCAATATCGTCGTGCCTCAAAGTTATATCTAAATCGAGGGTCAATATAACGTCTTAGATTTGACTGATTTCTAGTTTTTGAACTTTACGTTATCCTTAAAGACAAACCTAAATATTACATAAGTCGTATATATTTCATCATTTTCAGGTCTGCTATTCTCAACGTCTACTTCATCGGTTTCATCAGTGGAAGTGTGTTCACTATCCCAATAGCCGATCATATTGGACGAAAATGTTAACTACGTTCCTAATCATTGCGTATTACTTTTGTTTCTGAAGAAATTTTCTTAATATTATCTACAAATAACTGCGCTGGAGAACAACTGTCAATGTGCATGTCCTTTGCAGCACATTAATCCTTTGATTCGTATAAGATTTGACTCAACTCCAAAATTATTGAAGATAGTTTGCTTATTTTTAAAGTGATGCCGATAAAGTGAGCTTTAAGGGTAAGCAATACCATATCCTATTAGGATTATCTAATTACGTTGTTGTCACGATACTGTCTCGAGTGCGGTTCGCAATTCAATACTACCAAATAATTTGGTTCATGGTGCTACCACGTGTCCTGACAGCAATGGATTGCTCTGCAATGGTTAAGTCTGGGATGTGAGAGGAATCTTCTCCTGTTTTCTAGAAACCACCTAAAACTTCAGTGGTCACAAGTAAAGTATGAAAGACCAAATCATTGCTGGCTTAAGCCTAGAACAATTAGGTGCTGAGTAAGGACAAAGGTTAACTCTTATAAAACTATATAAAATTATTAAAAAGAAACACACAGAGGTAGTTTCCGAGTAGGACCATCTTTTATATGGCGTGCTATCGAGTTCCCTGTAGAGCCTTTTCTTCACGTTCACTGAATGATTCACTGATATTCTCAATAATACTTGAATATCTATATTATCAGCAGCTTATTTGCATTGCTTTTAGGGTGCTTAGTCTTTGGAAATGTTACTAATTTTATTGCTGCCTTCCTTACATCTCTTTCGATTGCATATTTCATGCCATCGTTATTCGTTCTAAGCAGAATTATTTTTGCTGTAGGTGCTGCTATATCGATGAATAGTTTAATATTGTTACTACAGGTAGTTTTTCAGTATTTTATGAAAATTTCACTATTAGATAACATAGCCTAAGGGTCTGCTACATTGTGAATGTGATAATTAAGGAATCGGCAGAGCTTTCACTACGTGGACTTATGTCATTCAACGCTGAAATGGCTTTTGTTATAACAAATGCTCTTGGAGCTCTGGCTGGAATGGATGATATCCTGGGTAACAACCTCGTCATACTCGTTGGGTTTGTGTTACAACTTTCTGCTACGTTTCTTTGGCTAACTCTTTCAAAAAAAAACTGTTTCCAGACTACCATGTATTCCTTCATTTCTTTCTATCGTTGTTTCGCTTTACTTTCACGAATCTCCACGATTTCTTTTTGTAAAGAAAAACGACAGAAAAAAAGCAGGGAGGGCAATCAAATTCTACCAAGGAATTGGTTTGTGCTCTAATTTGTTATTTCGATGAAAGCTTACATGAAACTGAAGATGTTGGGGAGTAAAGAAGTTGATTGTAGTTATGTCACCTTATCTTGCAGATGAACAATCAATCACTACTATATTATCATCCTATGAGGCAGAAACTTCAACGAGTTATGGTTCAATTAAAGAATTATGTTTGGCTAAACACGTGCGCAAAGGCTTATTTCTTGGTTGGTACATTCATCTCTTTTTTGGTCATTAATTCAGTGTGAGTGAGGTTGTTGTCGATCATCATCGATTATTTTTCGAAATGTCTCAGATTTCTACTCAAAAGCGAAAAATCTAGAGAAAGCATAGCTCTTGAAGTACTATGTTTTTAAACAGTGTTTTTTATCAATGGTTATTCTATCAGTGGTATTGCAAAGCGTTCCTATTAGACTTGAGTCAAACGAGCTTGAAACACGATTTAAGGTAGTGATGAACATGTATATAAACATTTGTACATCATCTCGATTTTTCAACAAGTTGTTTTCGAAGAGCTTTATTAATCTAATTTATCTGTGTACAATATGAATTAGTCGATTTCTGTCGTTCTTTAATAAAAAAAAAGTTGGCTCGGGTTTGGTAGTCGTATGGCTTATCCCAAAATTGGATGATGTATCTTCAAGACATATCAAGCTGATACGCCAACGTGGACAAATTAAGCCGCAGGCAATTACCGACTAACGTCCAAACTTGTGAAACGCTACAGAGAAGCGATAAAGGAAGATCTTGAAGAGAGAAGAGCAGAAGTGATGAATGAAGCAGCTGAGGGTGGCAAAAGCATTCGCTATGCCTGCCGATGCTTTACAAATCACAAGACCAAGATGACTGCTTTCCGACGCCAGGACAGGACACTTACCTCCTCCAGAAAGGCGATGGAGAAAATCATCTACAATTACTATTCGAATCTCTTCGGTAGCCACGTTCGTCTACCTTCACGTAATCAGAGGAAAGCCGATTATGTTGTTGTTGTTGTCTAACTCCAGTTTTTATTAAATCACTGGCTTCGACTTTTAACACGCTACCTGTCCGATTACAAAGTTCCAAGTGAATGGGAAACTAGCAGTACCGTATTGCTGCACAAAAAGGTAGACGTTTACGACATTGGTGTTATCGCCCAGTCTGCCTGCTGCCATTCGTCTACAAACTTTTACACGAGTTATCCTAAACGATATTGACAGGACATCAGACGAAGAACAACCACGTGAGCAAGCAGCGGAAAAACTGGTTTAGCGAGATGGACCATATTCAAACAACCACAGAGCTCATAGAATTATCACGAGAGTATAAGAAACTACTCTGTCTCACTTTCATCGATCTAAAAAATGCTTTTGTTTGTAGAAAGAGAAGAGGACATGGAAGTCAAGCTTTTTTAACTAGTCAAGCTCTACTCACTCCATACAACAAGATTCTCCATGGATTACACAAAGATTCCACTACCAAAATTACTCAGTTCTATGAAAACATTACCATCAACCTTGAGGAAGAATTTCGACAAGGCGATATTATTTTGCTAAAGCTATTCACAGCCACTCTTCAGAATATTATGCGAAAATTCGGATGGAACGATATGGAAGGGAAAATCAACGGTTGGCAACTTCACCCACCTTCCTTTTGCCGATGATATTGTACTTATTATACAACGAGCATTATTATACATATAGAAACATCGAGCAAGCGAAATGTTAGCTGACCTTGACAGTGCTTATGGAGAAATTGGCCTCAAGTTAAACCTCCAGAATACGTTGCTTATGAAGAACGGATATGTTGCTGATGTTCCATTTACGCTCAACCGGAAAAATATCTCCTAGTGCTCAATTTATGTTTACCTAGGTCTTGAGATCAATATGATATACGACATAGCACCACAGCTTAGCAAAAGAAAATGAGAGTCTTGGGGTAACATATAAGAGCATCGGGGACGTAGTGAAGACGATAAAAAAGTCAAAGCTTTGAGCCTACCTTATTGATATTTGCGGTTTTTACGGCCTTAAAGTATGTTTCAGAAACATGGAAATTATGAAAGCGAACGATCACTGAGCGTAATACAAAGCTTCATAGAAAGAGTGATGCTTGGTGTTGCTCGTATCACACAAGTAAAAGAGGTTCTCACCTACGTCAACGACCAAAAATTAGAGGCGCGACCGTAAACGCAGAGCTTTCGAAGATATAATGGGCCAGACACCTGATACGTATAAAGCGTAACCGGTGGACACGAACTGTAAGTGACTTGATCCCACTGGACATCAAACGCACTGCAGCAAGATCAGCAGTTCGATGTTCTGCCCTCTTCACAAAGGCCATAGAAAGGAATTATGGTGCTTAACGAATTTCTAAAGCGAAAAGAACTTATTGGATTACCTTCACGCGCGATATAGGCAAATGAAAGTTTTACTGGTGTCCGCTCGACTTAATCGATGATCAACGAAAATCCAGGTAACTTACTTGTTTTCAAATCAAGTAGTTATCGAGGTAAAATTAAAAACAAAAAAATCTCAAGTGTATAAAACTAGGAATGTCAACCGGGTTCGAGTCGTGCCTAAGGTTCCAGGGCTTACTGCGAAATCAGCATAATTACAGACATTGTGAACACCATTATAAAATAAAAATACAGTTACAATCATACCAATCTACTTATTGCGATAGATTTTTGAAATATCCTCTTCAAGATCAAGATGATTATCAATTGAGAGTGCTGTAACCTTATCACATTAGCAAAACATTCTGCAGTACTTTCCTGCTACGCACATTTTTCGAAGTATTGACAAGAGAGCTTCAACATGTACAGCTTGTATTTGTAAAAAGTCATAAATAAGTTAGCTTTTCTATGCTATTATAGGATTAAATTTATACCACAATGACCAAAAGTACACCCTCAATTGAGAATTGAGGACACGAAGCGAATTGTAGAAAAAAATTGTTATTTCAAATTGAAAAATAGGAGATTTAGCAAGATTCAATAGACTATAGATGGAGGCGATCAAATTTCCAATCGATGAAATTCTGCTTCTAATTTCATCTTTCCAATTAATTCAGTAAACAAAAAAACAACAATTAAAAGAGTAGTATCTTTATTTTTTAAGGCAATTAAATCATAGGCTTACACTAAAAATTTGTCAATTTACTGCGTTCATTAATTCGATTTTCTAATCTTCTATGCCTATCCTAATGACGTCACGCAATACATTCTAGGTATTATTGCACTACAGTCTACTACCTCAATTTGGCCTATACTATATTACTCAACTGAGTTCCTTATCAGAGCGAATATTTCTCCTAATATCGCTGAGCTTACTTCTACTACAATGTTAATTGTGAGGTTGAAAATTTCTTATCGTTGAAATATTCTCGATTCTTATAAAGTTTTCTTTGTCAAAATACCATTTCTGAGACGACCTATACGATCAAGCACAGCGTCTGAGTGATGAAATCTACGGTATTTCAGCTGTTTCTCGACGGTGATTGGAATGATAATTGTAGAGACACAGCCACGACGATGTCTACTGCTTAGCTGTGGCTTCATTAATATGTTAGCGCTTTCGTTTTTTGTTCTATGCTCTCAGCTTCAATCAATCGTTGACAGCTTCAAATATGGATGCATAATTAGTGTCGTTATTCATGGTATAAGTTATAGGTTAGCTACATTGTAACTATTGTAAATCATTAGGATTTATACAAGCTTATGTTTTAGTGTAGCACTGGGTCCAATATCGTGGTTCATTACAGCAGAAGTGGTTCCATTACAATTCCGAGCACTAAGTCAAGCATTAGCACTTTCTTGTAATCAAACGATTGCCCTCGTCCTATGTTTTGTTACTCTACCTCTTTACGACAGACTAGGTATCAGTCACTCATTCATTTTTCCTAGGAGGTCTTGAACCTCTGAGTTACCAGTTTTTTTAGTTTATTATAAGATTTCTTAGTTTACTTTTATTATCTTAACAGCTAAACTAATCAGTTATTTGGTGTTCAGTGAAATGAGGACCTTTTCTAATGATTCTCAGGCAGAAAGTGCTGCGCAGCAATTATAATCTGCATTTTCTAAATATATATTCAGAAGTGAAAGCTTATAAATTTTATTACTTTAGGCTCAGTTGTTCTCCTCCCGTTGTTTATCATTCCTGGCTTAGCTGCTCTCACTTATCTATTTTGGAAGCTTCCTGAAACTCGATCGAGGAACATTGACGAGATTATAATAGAACTCAAAGGTGGAATACGCGCTACTGCCTAATGTGTTTGTAACACAAATTGTACTTCAATTCTGTACACTTCTTATGCAAATTAAATTCTGCTTATTCCTTAATAAAACGTTAATAATCTGCTTAGTCTTGTAGATTTTTTCTCAATTTATTTTTCTCTATCTAGACAACCATGACAGAATTTGAATTTGGTGAATCCCAAGTGTATGTGCTACATGATTGTAAAAGTTATTTATATTCTGAAGGTGTTAAGCTTTTATAATAATACTGTAATTCATAGGTGCCCTTGTTGAAAAATATTGATTGGTTAAGCCTTATTTGTAGTCCGACATGTACTTTACGATGTTGGCTATCTAGGCCCTCATTTTGCCGATGTAGATGAATTTGAGAGGTGAAGCAAAACTAATACAAAGAAGAGTGAAAACAGTAACACGCTCAACGTGGAACACATTTGTATATCTGTTGCCTTTTATGGATAACTATGGCACAGATAGAATTCTAACGGCATAGAGTGCACGTTAAAAATTAATAGAACAAATGAAATATATGTTGAGTCAAGCGGATTTTAGAAAAGAATAATTTAGAGATTTTGACTGAAGAAATTCTCTAACAGAAAAGCCTGTAACTGAACGTCCGTCATAGAACTGCACGCTCTCAATAAGCTTCGGTTTGGACAGCTTTTCCCTTTGAAAAGCCACGGAATTCATCTCTCTTAGAAAGCGTAGGATTATATGGGCAATTCTTAAAGATGTATTCGAAACATTAAGAAGATTTCTGGTTTTTCAGCTTAATAGAAGAGCTTGGACTTGTTGGTAGTGGGAGAGATTATGATGAAAAAAGAACATGGAGAAATGAGTTAACCAAAAAATGTGGCCTCATAATATTATAGAAATGGGCTCTGATCAGTCCTTAATAGGACTTATGTTAGTTTCCCTTAGATTATAATGTCACGATACTGATATTCCTTGTATTCAAGATGGTTAGAAGACTCGAACCCGGATTATTGAAACATTCTAGTATAGTATGTTTTCTATCGCACTATGTCGATACTGAACATAATAGTAACATAATTATTCTACGACGAAAATGTTCCCAATAAACTTTATCACATAGGAAAAAAATTTCGAACAAATGTATCTAATGGAAATCTTTCGTTTTTGAATCTTTCTTGGAGATCGACACTGGAAAAAATAGGTGCTCAACGGCTCAATTAGAATGTAAATCGAATTCGTTGAAACAAAGAAAGCAGCGAGGTCCTCGACTCCAACAGCTTGATTGGTTCACCCTCAATCTTGACATTAATTCCATACGATAAATCGATCCACCTGCGTATTTCAAAAATTACTTTACTACCAATCAATAGAGGAAAGCTACAGAAACTGCAGTTACGTGAAACTGTTGTGCCAAAAATTTGTTCTACTTTTACTAAAAGGGATTTTATATTGTTATTTGAATTGTACCTCTAAATTAAACGCCATCAGCCGTGAGTTCTCAAAAATGAAAGAGAGAAGCAGTATGGGTAGAGGAAAAGTGCCGCACATCTTACACAACAATCTTTGAAAAAAAGCTCTTCAAAATGATCTGGTTTCGGAATTACGATGAAAGAAAGATCATTAAAAGTTTTCCAGAAAACATTTGTCGTATCCATAGAAAGCGAATAAATTAAGCATGACGTCATGGATATGAATGAACTGTGAATGCTTTACAGAACCAGTTTTTTGAATGTTTGTTTGTTTTTATCAGTTTCTAACACAGATGACTAGTACGAAAAGCTTCGAAATGAGTAAGCCTAATGCGATTTTAAATAGTAATTGGTTTTCACAAAATTAATAGAGTTAATGTGTCTGTATTTTTGTTACTACACAACAAAAAACTGCCTAGTTAATATACTCAACTCAGAACAAGAACGCATAAGTTCAGATTGCACGCAAATGGCTGTCCCATAGCACATAATGAGGTAGCGAGGGTGTCGTTTTCACTCAGAGTTCCAAAACATTAGTTGAAGCCACTTCATCATGCTGACGTGAGAGCAAAAAGTAGAGTAGTGTGAAAAATAAATTCTTGATATGCTTCCTAGATTGGGTTCAAAATCTTAGAATGATTCCGGAGTATAAATACCTAACTGCTTAAACATAAACTCAGTTCATTTCTTCAATATATCCTTTCAAAGGATGAAGGAAAACCGACTTTATATATGTCTCCTTTGAAGCCTCAATTAGAAAGTGAATGGCTGAAAAAATAATACGTGTTCCTAGCAAAACACTCACGAAAGCTGAGCTTAGAGTTACCTTGTGCTATAGGGAATATGAGGAATATAGGTAGTCAAATCTAACTCCTCTGAACATAAGGCAATTGTGTCTTAAAGAATTTGCTGAAACACTGTGACAAAAATAAATTCTTTTGTTATATTTTCATTATTTAAGTTAATGATAAAAGTTTTTCCGTCTGATACATTACAATGCTATGAAAAATTCTTTTAGGATGCTAACGGAAGGAGTGACGTCAAGACTTTGGCTTTTGCTTAATAATCAACATAAGTCACAAAAATAAAACCATTACAATTCTAACTGAAGTTGATTGGAAATCAGTTCTGGAAACTATTCAATCTATAGGATTTCTGTTATGAATGTAAAATTCAATTCTGTAACAGTAGAATAACAAAAAGTAATGGATAGCGCAAAAGTTCACAAGTACTGAGCGAAACAGTAGGAAAAGCATAAAAGTACTTTTATCAATTTGACATAATATTATTTTCGTTTGTTAACAAAGTACATAACAAAATGAACGGATGAACTGTATACAAGCTTCAAAGCAACAACAACAACAAAAAATTCTCAAAACTTCGCTGCCGATAGTCACAGCAAAAGCTGAGATCAAAATCCTAAATGAATACCTCAAACAAGTAAGCTCTACGACAACTATTTTATCCAAAGTCGATTTGAAAAGAAGCAAGCACAGTTCATTTCATTTCAAGCCCATAGTGTTTGTAAAATAATTTCATCTAAACAGAACTCTATTTGTATGAGGGAGTTATGAGTGTTATATTTTATGAACCATATCTACTGAGTTGATAAGAACCTCAACAAAGCATGAAAACCTCAAAAAACCTAAAACAACCTCTACTATTAAGCTGACTCATCATATGTTTATTCAGTTTACCTCACGTTATGAACTGAGGGTTTGATATTGGTTGAAATTATTATTGTACATTTGCATTGAGGTACTACTAGTAAATACATGACGAAATCAATTTCATTATTGAGTTTTGCCAAAAACACCATGTATTTGGTTAGAATTACCTCACTGTCCACATATTCTCTTATTCAAACTCACATATTTATATGAGCTTTAGACTACGGTATAAAGCTCAATCGTCGTTTTCTTGACTGTTTATAAGTTTTGCAAGCTTTTTTTTCTTGGTTTTCAGTTCATAACGATAAAGAACATTTTGATTTCAGCACATCATCCTCTATAAGCACTTGACCAAGTCTCAAAAAAAAAGTAAAAATTTGAAATGGCACTTGTCGGCATTACAACGGTTTCAGTTTTGACTCTTTGGATAACGTCATCGATGGTTTCAGGATGCATACCACTTCCAGCAGGCGAAGGTACTTTCTGATTGTTTACCTGTTGAGGTCGTTTGAAACTGAACTAGAAAATGTGAACCACGTCATGATTTCTATAGAGGAAAACGCAGCATATGATTTATATTTATAAGAAATTTAATTGGAAAAGAGAAGCCTTTACTTCTTGTTTTTTTATAGCTTCAGTTAACTTATACGTTGACGCAGTTTATCGGCGTGAGCCAATTCACTAACACTTTTTTACCTTATTTACAAGTGTTATTTAGAGTTTTCATCAATAGCATAATTTTTGATTGATTGTTCTTTAGTCTCTAAATTATTTTGGTGTTACTGTGAATGCCATGGTCTTCGTATTTTTGATAAATATTCGCGGTATCCCAGGGTTAACAAGCCCGTCACATCTTTGGGATCGATAAATTGGTACCGTACAGATCTGGGTAACATAACTAACACTGACGTGGTGATGAGTGGTCGACTCAAGTAACTCTATAGCCTCGCATTTAACAACCTCCACGATATCACGTTGAACATGACTGCGTAGGCGAATTCTGCAACAGGAATCTACCAACGTCGAAGTTTATCTTATATTACCGATATTACTCGCATCATAGCGCGTACGTAATAGTTTTCATTTGTTCTTCTCCTGCACGATCTTCGTCCATCTTGGTAATTCGATGGAAGTATAAAATGGGAGTTTTTATTGAAAAATTATTGTAGAATCTGCAATAGAATATTAGTCTTTGTCAAGCGTTTACATTAATACAAAAAATATAACCTATTTCAGCAACAAATCTGTCATTCACCATAAGCAACTTCACATTAGCAGTACCAATGGCGTATGCAGCATCATCGAAAATTTTACAACAAGTCCCCAACATGTCAATTAGTGAGGCGGCGGCTAAAGATTTGATACAAAGTCTTTTTGCTGAACTGGTAACTTTTGAGTCACGTCCAGTCAAAAAAAAACAATTTGATTTCATTGTTTTTTGAACGATCTTTTAAAATGATTCCATCTAGTGTAAATCTTTTTATCTTCAGATAGAGGAAGTTATTGAGAAGGAACAACAACGTTTGGGTATCCCAGATGTCATAATATCGGCAATTTTGGACCAAATCTCTATTGCAACTGACTATGAACCGTTAAGATGTGCTGCAGTGCTTGTCAATCCATCGCCGTACAGTCAACTAAAACGTAAGTTTCAACTAATTCAGTGTGAAATGGAATCCGTTGAGATATCTTATTGCAAATGAGTTCCAAGTTTGAGATTTTAGAGGAAATGGCTTAACATGGCTCTGCTGTTTATCTTTAAGAATTCAATAAAATATATTATGAGTAGAAATACACATATTAAAATCCCCCGTATTATCCGTACTTTTCATAATGGGCGAGGAAATCAACTATCTCCATGAGTATCTGCCGCTTATCCCTATCGCGCTCAAAAAATTAGTCTTTCTGCATTCAGTCGCTCACCACTCTTTTCCACTTGTCATCGTTCATATACATTTCCGTTTTAGCTTCCAATCCTTATACGTGAACAATGATAAGAAATTCTTATTTACTTTTCCACTTGCTGCATAAACGGACCGAAGTATATAACTCATGGCACGTTTTGTAACTCCTAGTTTTGCTATATTCGTTACTCACAATACCTCAAAATGTATACCGGAGCTGAAAGTGCTGTATCGTAAAGAGATGAGCCCACCAGTTCACTTTTACAATCGATACTCCTGTTATATACTCTCCAAGCCGCTTATACCCTTATATTATACACTAGCACTAAGTCATGTATAATATTAGCTCCACGTCTCAGAACACTCAATAATGCTCTCCCTATTGTGTTCAAATAAAAATCTAGAGATGCCTTTAGTGGATACTTGCTGATTTTCCCATTTTCCAATCACTGACCCAACAACGTAGTCATGAATCCCTTCACCACCTATCATCCATATCACACCGATTAGCTAGGTCTATAGGAGCACCTGAACTCTTCTCTCCTGCTCTCTTTACCGTTTTCTTATTTTTTCTTTGAATGATTCCTTCGTAAATAAACACTAAACAACTCTCCATACTCATTTATAACTGTTCTGTTAGATTCTTTTATGTTAAACAAAGGCTTAATTATCTAAGTTCGAGGTGCAGCTATTCAAGTTTTGGGGTAAACTATACGATTATCAAACCAAGGGCAACCAAGCACCATTTCTTATAGTAATGCTTTTGCTAAAGTAAATGTGTTGAAGTTAATGAATACTGAATTTCAGCTCCATATTATCGTGATTTACTTAAGAAGTTTGCAATCGTGGTCATACATAATTCCGATAGAATAATACCCTTATAAACTCTCTTTTGAATTCAATGGTTATACCGTTGTCGAATAGGAGCACGGGGAATTTCGTTGTGAAGTTCTAATGTAGTGGGAAGGATTTGGTTAGCCAGTGCTATTATATGATCACTTTCGCCATAGCAAAATTGTGCAGTTTTTTAAAAACTGATCAGCTTGGAACAAAATGGTTTTTGTCCTTTCGCGATACTACCAAGACTCTTGTAATTACATAATATGATTGCTTGTGATCGCTTGATATCAAATCTATTGCCAATCCTTCATGAACATTTTGATTATTTCCTCTCAACTATGATGGACTGCAATGGTTCTGTTCTAATATCCCTAAGATCTACTCAGAATAAATGAAGCACTGAGTGGTCGAAGAACGAGGGTCTCGGTAGTGTAATTGGTTAGCACAATGAGAAACAGGGTTCGAATATATTTTAAGGTTCCATGTTCTAGTTCAAAGCTGTAATATATTAATATTATGCTATTGTAAACAATAGTAGTTGATAGCAATTGAAATGATCACTAACATATGAATTTTGTAGCAGCTTCTGGTGGAAGAAGGTCTAACAGAAGAGAGAGCTGTTTTGTGATCAACAATACAGTGGTTGCCATATGTCCTGTTACTATGATGGTTACCTGAACGATGTCGATTGAGTGGTAGAACAGCTGCAGTACCTGTGCCAGAAGAGTACCTATCCATTGATGGAACACTTAGTGTACTAATTTCTATGAACTTTTCCTACAGGTGATCTTCATAAAATTCTTCTGAAAGATTTCAGATTAGAAACTTTTATCTGGCCACATGGACTGCGTCATACTGGCAAAGTTTATTGGAACAAGTCATTGAGAATTTGAAATCGATCGATGGAGAAGACTTTTCTGACGCGATTATTACAATTCGATACCATTAATTACTGTAATTATTTTGAAATTGTACCATCGTTGCCTTTGTCTTTTGTTGTCTTTATGATATTTCTTATCATATCACAAGGCTCGTATTACAATAGTGAAATTCTGAGTATAATTATGCCTTATTATTGTAGGCGTCATAAATCCTCGTAATTGACCTCTTCCAATAGCGAAAATGCTAGCAGATTCTTCACTATCAAGTGAAGTCGAACAGATTCGTAGAAATATTTTGTTTTACATTGAATAACAAAATGATGTTTGATTGAATCTGAATAGCAGTACTACTCATTTTTTTGTACGCTTTCTTTATGCTTGTACCTCACTCGGTTGTCCTACAACTCATTCACACAATACTCTCAAAGAAAAAAGCTTTTATTAGTTTGTCATTTGTAAATTATTGTACAATAAAGAAGTGATTGTAATTTATGTTAGTATCGGGTCAGTCTGTCGTTTCAGGACCTTCAATGGCTGAATGTTTCCCTGAAATCTACTAAAACGTAAAATAATTTAAAATTGAAGCCAGATGAAACGAATTCGGTTTCGTTTAACTTTCCACTACGCTGTTATATTCTCAAACTAATAAACTAATATAAATTATCTAATATACATCTGATAGCTGGGAGACAATAGAACACCATTAAAATGATTCCAAAGATTTTTTTTTTGATATAGAAAAGAGATGCTTTCGTGATGTTGATGGCTGCACCTCATGGCAAAATTATAGCATAAGCGATTACTCCGTTACCACAAAACGTGTTACGACACGTATGATTAGCGTAATAATAAAGGAATATTATTAAGTATATAAGGCTGAAGCTCCGACGCAGATCACACTCCATAAAATGCTACGTGCATTCAACTTTATGACAATTATAGAGAGGGCTGAGTACAATTAGTTGTGTAATGAGGTGCAGTGAAAAGGCTGAGCACATTCGTATTTTCTCTCATTCAGGCAGATAATGTGCCCATCGATGAGATCCAGCAGAAATCGTAATGGATTTTCTCAACTGTCTTACTAGAAGCAGTGAGTAAACGCTCGGCCGACAGAGAAGTCTCATTCAAATTTTGTCATTTGTGAAGCATAGACGGTCGTTTCGAATAGTCTACCTACCGTTACCTCCTTCCTTTATTGCTTTTGCTGTCTTATCTTCAAAGTCTCTAATATATATAACAATGTTCAGTCCTGCACCGTACAACAAAAGCTTCAAACTTTTAACAAACTGGTTTACTCAGTTTCCTTTATTTTCTGCAATTGCAGAGCGTCGCGCTGAACTCTTAATGCATAACGTCAGCTTTTGCAAAACACAGAAGGCAGGGAATGAATTCAGAGATACCGTTAGATCCGTAGGTTTCGATTTCTAGGCTAGGAAAGTAATCAAAATAATTTATTCTGCCAATATAAGCTTATTGTACTAGTTAATCTTTTGATCACAATAAAATATGAGTTTAAAGCTAGTCGTAGTGATTTAAACGTTGCGTCCGAAATCCGCAATCACTTCTGCACCGAGCACCATAATATTATATCGCAAAGTAAACAACTCGCTTTGCGTACAACGTTGTTTATGACTGATTACCGTTTCCTTAATTCTGTTTTTGGTTTGTTTTTCACTATTTACTATTCATCTTATTGATATTCTGATAACAAAAACAACTCTGATATGCGAGAAAAAATGTCCTATGGCTGTTTTGGATGGTTATAAAACATTTTTGCATTATTTACTATTATAATAATAAGAAAGAAAAGTAAGTAAATAAGAGCTGTCACCATAATAATTATGAAAACTTTTCTAATGTTGTAATGCAATCATTGATTCATTTGTATTGTATCATTCCATCCATAATGATGTTAAGTCAAATATAATTGAGAAGCGAAGCTTTTTCTTCAATACATCGTAATGAATTCGTTGAATTCTCTTGGATACGTATCTCCTTAATGTCATTATGATAACGAGAACACGATACCCTCCTGAATGGCTGACGTCATCGTCCTTGGTCCTAAAATTCTGAGTCAAAATAGCTAATGATGCGAATTTTTCTTTTAATGTTACGAAAGAAGAAGCGAAAATCTTGTTGTAAATTAAAACTGCGACAATACTTGTAAAGTTATAGCTTCTCCGTTTTTTTCCTTTTTTTTATCTTCAGCAATTCCATACATAATCTCTTTAACGACTATGTCGATCTCCTGTAAATTTTTGAATAAGTAAAATATTCCTCAAACATGCATTAGTAAGTAGTTACCATTCTCCTTTACTCTTGTTACATTTTTGAGCTTTTCGATACGTAGCTTTCTTTTGACTCAAAAACCTCGCACTTTGAAAATCCGACCATAAATGTATGTAGCGGAAAGTTTCACCGAAACAGAAACATTTATAATAGAAAATTCTATTTTCTATTGTATTGTAATTACCTCAATATGCGAGAGTGATAAACACCTCATAATTCTTTTAATCCTTATTTTTTCAGACTAAATTGTTGAAAATGTCATTCTAACGATTAATATAAACCTAGTGTTCAACGACATTTCACATTTTCATCTACATGGTACATCGTGCAGTCACACTAAAAATGTTGAAGTCACATCAGGGGCGTATTTCTTTTGCTATGCCCTCGAGTGAATTGGATCCTTTAACGATTCCTCAAGACCTGTTGCTCATGCAGATGATTTTTGATCTAGTAAAAACACAACACTGTATACCGTCTTTTGCAAAATAGACTGATGAAGAAACTCGATACAAATTCACTATTTCTGAATAATAATCTGGATTTTCTAATTCTCGTCAAACACTCATTTGAGTGCCAGTAGCCCATACATTAGCTCGAGAAGTTCACTCTTTTAACAAATCAGCGAGGCTTACCTTTCTAATTTGTGCTGGCACCAATTCAGATACCCTTGAGAGATGGAAAGCTCTCGATTTGTGTAGAGGCTGACTACCATCTGTGTATACTTATGGAAGCCTGCTTATCACAACGACCTCTTCTACAACTGCACGAAGTTGAAAGCCAGCTATTATATAATTTTTCGCGTTTTTCGCTTATCATCCAGTAATATGCAAAGAAAAACTTAATTGATCTGTAACTTTACAGCTTTAAGTTCACGTTGTTGAGTATGAAATGTGGTAGCCATGGTGAATAAACAGCAAGGAAATTCTTCGAAACAACTTTTATTTTCTACTCTTTCACACAATTATTTCTATGTCTCAATGGAGGGAAGGAGTAAATTTTTTTAACTACTAGGAAGCATACACTAAAGATGGTGGAAATCCACCTCATCATCAGAGAATGCTTAAACATCTCACATTATTCGTTTATCTCGTTTAATATCACTTAGTATCCTGATATTATAGCGCGATCCTATTATACCAATCCTACCCCAGTGGTGCATAGCCTTTGGCAGGAGGCGGGGATGTTATACAGAGGTTTGAATTGGTATACAGATGTTCAGGTCCGCTCTAGGCAAATCGGGCCTATCAACATCTTGAGTCATCATTTCTAATACCAGAGTCTGAAAAGTTTAACAGTAGTGATGTGTCAAAATAAAGGTAATCTTAAATTATTGACTTGTATATTGGATACTCAGATCCAATAACCTTAACGATATGAATAGTACAAATTCCTTGTGTTTTATCCTCTCTTCTTTTTCCTTGAGCCACAATTCGCATCAGTACTTAACTTTGTCCTTTTCGTAATCTATCAAATCAAATACTATGTAATCATATCTACGCGGATACAAACTACAGAAACATCGAAAAATCATCACAACTTCTTAGTTGTTAGAAAAATAAATAAATACTAATAAAGGACTGCGTAATCTGCTCAACAAACATTATGGACAACAATGGTGGACGTATGTATTGAGCAAGTGATTGCTGAATTTACAACTTATCTATATTCATATGTGTTTTTTCAAGCTTCTCACTTGATTCTACCTCTTGTTCATTTTGTTCATGATAACCTTCTGAATGGCATAGCTGTGACCTTTGTCCTCATCCGATAACACGATTTTATTAGAGTGCTCTATAATGTATTACAGCCGAACAATAAATGGCATTGTTGATTGACATTAGTTTGATGATCAGAATTGTAAATGTTTGTTTACAATGAAGCTGCTACCAATAAAAATATATGAACTCTTTCCATCAAATCATTCAATATTTGATATTTTATTGATTAATTTTCCTACATTTCAACTCATACATTATAGATCTCATTCACAATTAGTGCAGGCTTCCTCATCATTTTCATTCAGTTCATATTTTATACTAGTTAAAAAAAAGCTTTTTAAGACTTTTTTTCTTCGAGGCCTCCTTCCGATAATATTACAACTGCTTGGAAACAATTCTCACAGAACCTTCAAATTTTACAATTATTGTTATTCAAGGTATTCAACAGCTTTCCATATTAACTCTTCCTAGTGCTACGTTTCCATCTTCATAAGAGGCAGCAGAAGCTGTTGAGGACCAAAATGCCATAAGTCTGCCTTTTTGCTTTGTTTTCTGTGTTCTTGTTTTCATTCTAGGTAGTTTTACGGCAGTTAATCTTGTCTGGTGTTTTGAGTTAACTCGTAACGATTTTCTCAGCCATCGCTTGTACACCTTTTGGCATCAATTTACGAAATCCAGAACAATGAAAGGCTTTGTTTGCCTCCGGCGAGATTATGAATCAAACAGGCTTCCTTCTAGTAATAATACCTCAAAGTCTTTTGCTTAGCAGAACCTCAAATGATATTTGCACGAATTACTTCTCTTTATAAATTCACTATTATTTCAACTACCTCTGCCAAGTTTTTCCTGCAGGCATTTCACGTGAAGCAGTGAAGAAGTTTGTACTGTAATATATGCCACTAAGGAAAAAAGGAAATTTTTAATTGAGCAGATATAGTAGATCAAAATTTTCTCAATATTTGAATATATGGGAAGTAGTGAATTTGAATTTTCGTAAATTTGACTCAGTTTTCTTTTTTGTATTCAAGTAAAATACAGGTGTATTGCATGTATTCTTCTACAAATTCTTCTCCCAGGAAAAATATGCACAATTTTTCGTTTTATTAAGAATTCAAATTACCGTTTGTTACGTGTTTGAAAAAAATCAATAACTGAGATGTCCTATGCAATCAGATTGCCATCTTTTCAATCCGCCTCACACAGCTAGAATTTCAGCGATTCTACTGAATTCGGTCGTCTTATCTCTCTTTTTCATCACACTTCTTTGTTTTTTTTTCCTCTTCATAGCCAGGAAAGAGTGCTATTATAGCAATGACTCATTTCAATAATCATTGCTTTGAGAGCCTTACGGATTTCTGTATTTGTCGGTTTCCTCTGAAAATTCTCCTCACAGTTACTTTACTGGATAAAAACAATGAACAGTTTCCATGTTCTCGTCTACAACATTTCCAGCAATCTCTTTTACTTTTATCGCATTTATTTACTCAGCATTTGTAACTTTACGGATTAAAATTTCTATCGTAGTTTCTAACTGATATATATTACCGTTACTATTAGAAAATCATTACCAAATCACTCTCTTTTGATTATCAGATATCAAATTTATGCATGAACACAAGCAATACAGTAGAGCTTCATCAGTGGAGTTACATCATTTCAACCAAAAATGTTGAGTGTTAAGGTTATTCACTAAAAATGTCCGCTTTGTAACTCTAGCTTAGGATTATCTTTATCAATGAGTCCAGTATTATGTCAACTATCAAAATTTAAACTCAACGATTCTTTTCTTCGCTTATTACCATCGTCATTTTTGCTTCTTATACCCTTCATATATTATTCATTACGAACACTAAGATGCATATGTATTTTTGGAAAACCGTTTTTTTTTTCGATAGCGCCATATCTTGGCAAGTAATTTCATGTCAAGTCTTGTTTGTTCAACTCCTTATGCTCCTATACTTTTCGGTAAACCAATTCAATAAAACTCACCAATTCTACTATTCAATTATGTAACAGTAGGTTTCCTCAGGGACAAAGGTATTGTAAGGCAAGATTTGAAGTTGATCAATCACTGTGGGCTTGCGCCTACGTACATGTTGTTCAACTTGATGGAATTAAATGCTATTGTACTCTATATAGTGATTTGAGATGCAAAACTTCCACTAACTGAGTACTGCGTTTCTTTGCAGATTTCTTTGTCACCAATCTTCTAATCTCGAGATCATCGCGATCTTCATATGCTTGAGTGCGGTTGCGAACTAGGCTGCACTTAATTGACCACGCGTCTTACATCGTCACCTATCACTCAGCCACCAATTTAAAGATGTAAATTCCATGTGAAAAGTATACCATATCTGTTAAGGATTCTTAGTGTGATAGTTATGTTTTTTTATGGGAATCAAATCATATATTCTTCTCATTATGTCTCTCGGTTATTCTAATAATAATTACCGTAATTTTAATAATCTGTGACCTTGAACTTTTCTCCTGTTTTATTTCATCCTGCTGCATCAATAATTAGTATTTGACCATAATCTCCTTAAGTTTTTTTTTTTCAACAACAGCAACTCGTATACTTTCGTTCTGACAGAATTTTTTAAATCTTTGGTATAATCGGGAGCTTTACGGAGCTTCAGATGGCTACATGAGTAATCAGCAAGTAAGATAAGTAATAGAACTTCATCAGCTCTCCAAAAAAATGATATAGGCTTTTTTATTTAGTGATTTAGCGATCAAATTTCGTTCTTCAGCAATGCAACAAATTCCCTCATAAAAGCATATGAGGTTTTTTTTCCCTTCGCTACTAACAATGTTGATGTTCGAATTGTTTGGCTATTGTATTTGTATAGCTGTAATTGGTGTACTGGTGAACATCTATTGTTTTTTCGCTTCAGATTCTTTTTTTCGAACAGCTGAAATTAAACCATTCAAGGATATGTAAGCGATATATATAGCAGGGGTGTTTTTGTTTCGTCTTTAAATGTAAGCTGAGTGTGGTGCATCAACAGTTCAGTCAACATCCTCTGATGTCTTTTATTCGTTATTGTTGATCAACCTCTGATTGTTAACATGTCAATCATCGTCAACCAACAATACCAGTTGATTGTCCAGGTTTACAGCCGTATTTATTGCTCAACAACCAACAGAGGTTAAGCATTGACGAGTTAAACGGCGTAGGCGGAATGGATCAATTATAATGGGCTACATTTATGCTTTCGCTATCAAATAAAAGAAAAACTCCTTTCCTTTGTCACAAAAATTGCTACCCTATCAATTTACAATGGTTTGAACTGCTATTCGGTTTCATCTCAGTATTCGAACTGCTATGCTGCACGTCTAAATTGCCGTATTCATTCGAAATACCATTAGTTTTTATGCAAAATCACCCTCCGTTGATACATTATTTGTGTATGGTGTTGTTACAAATACTAATCTACTGTAGCTAATCTTCAAACTCAAATCAGAGTTAGATGAGTTTCATGCGGTACATTCAGAACGGATATCTTTTACATTGAGCAAATTTGTAATATGATGCTTTATAGATATCATGTCCGTTAATATAAGCATTGCATCATTCTATATAGCACACTAGAATAAATAAACTTTGGAAATTTTTCATCGGAAATAAATACCTCCATTGAAAGCCTACGTATTGGTAACGAGGGAAATAGTTTTGAAGCCTCCAAACGTTTTTTATAACAATACAAAAATGATGCTGTCCATAAAATGAGGCGGGATTCAAATTCTGTATTCACCGACAAAGAATTTATCAATCAATAAACAGAAAACTCAGCCGTTATACATTCCCGATAGAAATGAAGCCAGTTACTCATAGAGTATAGTTGTAGCTTCAAGGTGAATTGATGACTGTTACGCATCACCTTGATACTGACCAACTACTTATCATCTTAGTACTCTTGAGCAACTCATCATGAAGCATCCTATGTAAAGAAACGAAGCATCTCCTTTTGATAGACCATTATACTTTTACTTGTCACAAATAGTTTTGAAGCAACGCTCCATGATTTCGGCTTGGAAAGTTCGTACAAAGTAACGCTATATGATATGATAATATCGAATAGGTTTACGGTCGCATTAACAGTGACAGTGTAATGACAGGTGTGGAAAGACGGACACAGTGTGTCATTGTTTTTTTTATGTCCTCACCTCCACTTATAGCCATTATTCAGAATTCGAGAATCATCAGTCTACTATGTAAATGGTTTTTTGTTCTTGGTAGAAATCAATTATTATGCTTTTCATTTATAATGCTGCTTTCTTCTATACGAGAATTTCCAACACTCAGTAAATTTAGTCATGCAGTGATTTCGATTAGCGTTTTGTTATCTTTTTAATTGCAACGATATGATAAACATATTGATCAAAATCTAAGGTAGTGTGCCCTCGTAATTTAAACCACATCCGACATAGTATGATAGGATATCCTCAGATTACCTCATCAATTCTCTAGCACTTTTTTCCACATTTCAAATGTAGTGCTTAGTTCATACGTTAGATACCGAGAATTCAGTAAAACTGATCAGCGATTGAGTTAATTTTGCAGTTGTTCTATTTGTCATGAAGAAGACCCTCATTCATGAGTCAAAGTAATAAAAAAATTCACATCGATTAAAATTGTATTGTAACGGTGCATGTTTTATAATTTCATATACAAGTCATTTCTTAACAAAAATCAATTAAAAATGGTATTATTTCTAATAAAATGTCATAAGATAATGAAATTTTGCCTTAACGGCATGGTATTTACAAAAATCTGTTGCATGTGTTGGCATCTGTTGCAACGGGTGTTGACCGGTATTGCTCTGTTCACGTTTGCAAATCGCCCCAGATTATTGTATTTACCAACATGATTGGGTAACATACGGAACAGAACGTATGTTCTTGTATTAGATTTCACATTAGATGTTTTTTATCTTTTCATTATAATCCTGTAACGGTGAGGATGAGTTCAACTAATCAATCACTCCTTCCTTACCATACTTTGTAAGCGTTCAACACCAAGCCTTAGCTGCTCATTAATAGATTACATGAGGGTTTGAAATTTAAATGCAATTACGCTTCTAATAGTACAAATTTTTATGCATAAAGCCATGTTATTGGATTTGCTTAGCGTATGTTTTCTCCTTGTTGTCCTTTCTTTACGATTTTTCACTTGATTGATTTAACTATTTAGATTTGTAGAAATTGATCACTAATCTTCTCAAATAAACTCTTACATTTTACCTCTTTTCGTTAGTTTAGCAGATGCCTTCTTGACGACGTAGCGTAGTGGAAGGTGAACCTCAATGGTATGTGGTTTTAAAACCGTATGCATGTGTTATGCTCGGATTTCCGAGCAACAAAGAAAGCCTTCCATGACTCAGTTGGTAGGTGAATGGGTGTCATAACCTGAGAGGGTGAACAGAACTCACTTGGCAAACGTGTGGTGATGCACTTTCTTAGAGCTATAAATTACGCCAGTACTTATCCTCATCTTTATATTGAAACTTAAGAATAAATTGTTTGTGCAAAGTACCTCATAATCATTAAAAACACATATTAAATAGCTTTAATGAAATGTTTTTGCGAAAAATCCGTTTGTATTTCAAGTACTGACCAAATTATAACCGATCGCACGTCATTTCCTTATCACAAACATGCTTCAATTTTGTTTTTCAAAATTCTCATACAGTTGAAAGTCGCTAAGGTTTGTGAGTAGTCGTTGGGTTCTTGAGTGAAAACTTCACATATGCATAGTTGGACTGATGGTACGCAAGCAACTCACTTTCCGTTTGCCCATTAATATTTACATATTAACATTTATTTTTTAATGACATCACTGATGTATGGTATTTATAATGTTGTTTTTTTTTGGTTTCATAATGTCAGTTATTGCGTTTCATTGTAATGTAACGAGCTACCATGATGTGTATGAAGGGAGGGTATGATGAAATCACTCCGACAAACGACGAGTTCATTTCTGAGCAAAGTGCTTAAGCTGCTACATCAACTGAAACCTATGATGATCGATAAAATGGTGGGGTTTTTTTTCCGAAACTGCTCAGTTCAATGTGTAAATAACTCAACCTACATGAGTGGGTTTGGTTGATATAAGTAGTAATAATGATAATGAGGATCATATAAGAATTAGAGCACATTACCAGTGCTTGTTATCTAATCTGAAAACTTCATGATATCTGCCAAACAGTTCTGTAAAGAAGACAGAAGTGAGCAAAATACTCGCAGGCAATACTTCCACCTAGAAGTTATATCGTTCACCCAGAATAACTAAATGATGTTTCTGTAAATAAAGGAATATGACTTCTTCGTAAGTAAAGATTGCAATTTTATTTATTGTGTCGTGTTTCCTTCACCATTAATTCAGCTTGTTTTTGTAAATTGTTTGATTTCCTCTTATTAAATATTCTAATTGATATAGGCAAGCAATATTTGACTAAAGAATATCAATTCGCTGAGGTTAAATCATATTTATGAGTCTGTGTAAAATTTCTTCTGGCATTTGTCAGGTACCGTATAATTGGTCTTATGTTCTTTGAATGATTTCACTGTCAATCAACCTGTTCGAAAGGGATACAGAGAGCTTAGCGGATTTAGGTATTGTTTGGCGACCGAACAATGTGTGAATAGTGCCCTCACTCTTTTTGTAATGACACGGATTTCACAGGTTAACTTCTACGTCGTCCCTCAGTCGTCCATCTATGTAAAATAGCTATTATTGTTTTCCTGATAAGTTTTTCTATGGGCTTGTTTAAAGAAAATCCTCTGTGAAATATCTTAACAAGATTTATGAGATTTTTTCTAAAATAAAATGTAAAACTACTAGATATCCTTCAAGTATGTGCGTTTATAACATTGAAGCTTGCTTTTTTCCCTGTAATTCCCTATGTTGAATGACGACATTGAAATTTTCTTCTTATTTATTATTAAATGAAAGCATAAAATGGTAGTCGAAACATCAACGTCGCTGCTTTAATTAACGGGTCTTTGTCAAGATGAGGTTAAATGGAACTCAATTGCAGTTTACTAAGCATAGGAAAACTAAAGAAAATATTCATAGCCGTCATAGCAAACATTCCATGAATGTTTTTTTCATACGTATGAAATGCATTCTCTTACAATGTGAAACACATTTATCTCAGAATTCTTAATTTCTATTTTTATCCTCATAAGTTATATTTATCACTCATTAAAATATCCATTTTTGACCGATGTTTTTTCATCTCTCTCGTTATTTATTCTGTTCTCTTGCCTTATTTATTCTTAATATTTCCGCATTATTTGTGTATTATTTAAATAATCAAAAACATGTAACGATATTTTCAAAGCATTTCGCAAACTGGCAATTTGTGTCAAAAAATGAGTTGCTTATGTGATGAGGTAGTGAATAATAACTTGATTTTCGTATTGTTTTGACACTTATTATTTCCCATCACCTTTGTAAACATCACTTTTTCCAAATGAAACAGATTTGTCGTACGTCAGATTTCTTCTTAGCATTCAAATGAGGTACATTTTGTTTGAAGTCTCGAATGCAACGCTACGATATCTGAACCTCACATGCTTCCATCACTAATGCATGACACAAAATTTGCTCAATTTTCCCATTTTAATTAGCTAAATGGTAGAATATTGGCTAAATTTGTTTCCAATGAATTCGAATTCGGTCACAGTGTAGCAGGAACCACTTCAAATTGTCAAGAAGTATTAAGGAGAGCGCAGTATAAACAGAGTTAAAAGATAATTATTCGATTTGTTGTCTTACAACTCTAGGTAGTTATAATAGTTTTGTTCTTTACTCCCTATCCTAATGATAGTGAGTGAATCGCAAAACATGGAACACTAATCGGCTGCGAGGTTCCATGTTTTCTGATTCACTCACTCAGTATCATTAGAGTTAAAACAATTTGCATAAGATGGTTGTTCTCGACGGTAGAAAAATCGGTGGCTGATCTTTTTTTGTTACTTAACAATGATTAAGTTCAAAAAATAATTGCACATTTCTCTGTTCCGCCTCTCTACCTCGAACCACGTCGAATACAACGCAGATATTTCCGCAATCACTTGTCACATTGTGCGATCAATACATGAACGTATTCGACTAGAATATCGTATAAAAAGCATTGAAAAAAACTTGTTCTCATAAAACTGAACATTTCTTATTTCCCCAAGAAAGCCTAAGATAATTTTACTCTATAAAAGAATGTAGTAGTAGTTGTTGACATTCTGCTCCCAACATTAACTGATACGTCTTTTTGAAGCCTCAACAATTAAGGCTATAGAGAAACGTGAACATAATGGAACTAAGCACTTCAAGTAGAACAAGGGTGATACTACCAATGTTAAAGATCAACTCAAAGATTTAAGCTTCACCTAACATCCTTGTATGTCGTTTCATTAAATGGTTATCATTTCTAAAACAGGTTCAGAGTAATTTTTCTAAATGTTAATCTTTCCAGAATATTTATATGCAATGGAATGCTTACGTTTTATTGGTTAATGATCTACTTATCACGATTATCTAATCTACTGGTGAATGAAATTCTCTACGTATTACGTTTAGTTTAAGCTTAGCTGCTTAGCTTGGAAGTTTAACTGAACAAAAAACAAATATCACTAGCCATCACAATGTCGGTCAGTTCAAGTAAACAATGTGTCAAAAAAACAATCAAAAAAAAACAGTAGGAATTTTTAGTTACCTGAGTATTTCTCGTTGCGAGCTTTACAATGTTGAAATTTAGAAGTGTTTTTATGATTAAACCATTAAAATATAGCTTGTACTGCACCGTGTTGTCGTTGTCTTGAAATACATTTCCATTTAGTTCTTATGATATTAAAAGTGGATGTTTGAGTCAAACTGTAGTCATATTTGAGTCAATTAGGTAGGACTAAATGTTACAGCGTTTGAGAATTGATTGAGAATTTGAGATTTTCAATCCTTTTGTTTTACCACCATGATTCTTGAAAATTAGTAAAATCATAACTACGTCTAATATACTTATTGTTTTTTTTTCAAGTATCGTTTGATTAAAAAAAAGCTATCGTTATGTCAAATTCCACCATACTGACTATGATAGACTATTGGCTGTACTTTGATCATCGTAATCTCACAAAAGATCATCGGTGTAGCGGCTTACTATTATAGAAAATCGAAGTTTACATATTTTATTATTGAATAATTCCATATGGATTATGCAAATCTCGTGCTTATCATAGTTTTTGTCCACCCTAACAACTATTTGCCATACTTTGATCGATCGTCGGTCGACTCGTCATTCTGGTGATGACTGCCATCGCATCTTACCAGGTAACCAACCAGTGCTTAGCTTGACTTATAGCTCAACCCAAACTATAGATCTTATATTTGAGTCGTCAATAGATGCTTTTCATATCAGAATGCCATAAATATTGTAAGTTTACATTGCTTACGTGATGGTGCTTTGATGTGATTACATCGCATATGACGTAAAAATTTTTCTATCTAAACAACTGTGCTCTGTAATCGAACGATTTCGAATGCTTTCAGATACAGACCCTCTATTGTATCGAATTCCATTAAAAGCTCGTTTTTGTCAAAATCATAACATGGCCTTGTAACGTTATATGACTGTTTTTGAATAACGAATACTTTATATTCTAAATTTATCGAAATTTTCGTGACATTTGAGAGGCTCGTCGTTCTAGGAATTAGGCATTTGTATAATTGTGTATGTTTTTTTTTGCTTAAATATTTCTCTAAGCGTTTATTTCCTCTATACTTGACAAATTCGTCCATCATATTCACTCAACACAAGTAAAATGAGGTTCTAATGATTTCTTAGAACTCATTTCATCTTCTTAAATGCATTATTGATATGTATGTAGAGTAATCACATTAAGGAAAATGTCAAAGGAAAAGATTTCGTATTTTCTTATTTTGATGATAACATATTATTTTTCATCGAATTAAATGATTGTAAATAATTGAAACTAGTTGTACTTAACCTCATGAAAATGTCAAAACGAGTTATGCACACATGAAAATGTCGACGATGTATGTTATGAAAACATCGTCTGGTTATCGTTCTTCATATACTTCTTTTCGTTCATATTTATCAATACCTTTCTTTTTTTCTCCACAGCATCAATATTTATTCACTCAACACTCACCACCTATTTATGCATCTATGTTTTTAGTGAGTCACGTTTCCTTAGTTACACATACGGTAAGGTAGAGAGCCTTAGCCTTCAAATCGATGCTTATTTATTGTGCTTGTAATCCTACGCTGTTCCTACACTTTTCGAATGTCTTGGACAAGTTGTACATTGCCATTGATTTCGAATTGACGGAAAAATCCGAAGGAACTTAGAACTGAAGAGATTTTTGAGATGTCAAAATGATAAACATCAATAAATAGCATGGAAATAATATAGAGTTTTGTCAACTATATGACATTTTTTATATTTCGCTCCGATAATGTAATAATATAGGTCTGTCAGAGATTAAACTTGGTTAAATCAACTGGAAAGTTATATACCTCTGAACTGGAATGAGTTTCTATGTGTGACCTCCATTGACTGGAATCATGGAATTCCGTCACTTAATGCTCCGCTCTAGATTTAGAAAAGAAATTTAACGTTGAGATGTTAGAAAACTTAAAGAACGTTATACATAGTGTAACGTGTTTTTTGATGTTTTGTTTCATATAGATAACAGCTGTTAGTTGGTGTTTGCTCTCTTGATCATTCGTGACTTGATTGATTCGTCATCTATTAAAGCTACGCTTTTCTAAAAGTCTAGAACATTTGATATTTTCATCTTCTAAAATGTTTCATTTAAGCTTATTGGAGCAACCGTTTTCATGTTCTGAATGTTTACAGTAACTCTCAGTCGTAGTCAAACTAGTACTGAAGTTTTTGTCTGTAAGACTAGATGAATACTAACGTACGTGGTACTTGTCTGGCCTATCTTTACCAGTAGTTTGGGTCCGATCATATTTCCCATTGGTTTCTATATCGCCAAACCTTTCATAATGGTGGTCTTCTCATAATATAGTGAAATACTTGCACATTATATAGAGCGATCAGACTTCTTGTCTCTAATGTACAACGATATCTTGACTCTAATAGTATTTTTATATTTAATAAGCCATGATAGGTTATATATGGTGTTCTTATATACCTAATAATGCTGAGCTGATCAGTTAACTTGAAACCTCAGACAGCACTCGAATCCACGTCTTCAGAGGTTCGGTCTGTAGTGCTATCGAATGCAATACCGAGGTCTTCGTGTTGTGTCGCAGTTCAATATTATACCATGATCACATGAAGATATGCAAATAGTAAAGAAGATGCATGATTAACTGCTCCTTGCTTGTAGATTCTATTCTATAAGTCATCGAATAGGGCTGAGTAATTTGTTGTGATTTGGGATAGTGATAAACATTTTTCCTGCGTAATTAGTATGATATCATATCTTCTTTTCAAGTGTTAAACACGTGATAGAATACTTGTTGATATGATGAAAGGTTTTGCTTTTGTAACTATTAACCATATATTATTAGTAATCTTCATCAATGTTAGTTTACTACGACTGTCATCTACGACCACTCCGATCGTAATCCTGTTTGCATTAGTCTTATAGTATTTATTATTCTCTTTTCTTCTTTACTATTCTATTTTTGTTTCCACTCTATCACACATCATTTTTCATTTGACTCAATCCTCTGATTTCATGTTAACTGTCAAAAATTTCTTTATCGATTGATTAAGTATTTTCAAATGTTTTCTAACTGTAATCATTACGCTTTTGACCTCTGATATGAATGCGAACTTTTCGACGTATTACATTTTTTCTCACGTTTTTTTTCCTGGATATAGAGTTGTAAATATCCATATAATTTTCTTAATTGACCAACTAAAGTGAGTTTCTCACTAATCCTGATTTAGACAACTATCACATTTGACAATAAAAACAGACGAGAGTAATTTTAAGATTTCCATTGAGGTATTACGGAGTTATATTTTTAAACCTGCTGTAAACTATTCGTGAAAATAGTGACAACTTGCTTAGTTGTTATTTTGATTATTTAATTACTAGTTGTTATTGTGCATGAAAACCATGCCATTAAAGAATAGTCTGGTGAAGGAAGTGTTAAAGATAAGACAAAGCTAAGCGGATCCATTTGTTTGTTCTTCACTTTGTACTTAACAACTACAATGCTTTCATGTGTCCTGTTTTTTCGCTCAAGGGGATCTTGTGTCATTTGGTGATATATTCACGTTAAAAAGCACTGATGAAGTACACATAAACTTTCGACGTTGAAAGGAAATGTTGACGTAATTGAATGTAAGCACTGTTGAGACTTGCAAAAAAGTACGTGTCAACATTGCTATGGTAGCAGTGAACACTAGTTTTTTTTTGTTTGTATTATTTGAATTTCGTCCTCTTCATAACCGAAGAAATAAGGTCTTGTCGATACTGAGGAATACAAAAGTAACGCATCAATTATGGTTTTTATTAGAATCATTTTTGTTTTTTTCTTGCCCCCTCACTGGTGCCTCTGGGTTGACTCTAATTATCATTGAGTAAATCGTGAACCTTCAAAGAGTTATCCTAATTGAGGATTAGTGCTATTAATATTCTGTTCACGAATAAACATTAAAGAATATCCGATTAAAATGTAGTATTAAAGGAGTTTTCTGGTGACGAGGATTACTAGCAATAGTTTTTGAACGCCTGGAGACATATGAGGAATCAAAATCAGGCGTACATGTTTAGTTTTAGGCAAAAGTGCTTAGTGTTTCTGATGTTTTATTCTTTTATGTCGAAAAAATCAATTGACATATTAATGAGGTTGAATATAAAACTAGGTGTTATGGAGTGCTTGCTAATTTCTTCACGATTTATGTTAGACTTTTCCACGTGGGACTACCTCAAAACGTCGCGCTTCAAACACTTGTAATCTTATGAAAGAGTTCTGATTCAGCGTCGACAGAATTGAATAAGCGTTAGAGAACATTACGTTAAGAGTGTGAGATTCGCTTTATTTCTCAGTTTGTAGCTTTGTTTTTCACTATGACATCACACTTCAGATAACTCTTTGATTTGATTCAAATTTTGAGTGTTTTTTTTCCTAAAACTCCTAGATCAAGGAGATATTTCTTTACCATTTTCACTCTTAAATTCTACTAAATGAGTCACCAAGTAGACTACGTGTATTGCAAAACGAGTGTTATTTTTTTTACTTTTTCTTACTATTTTCACTCGTAAACTTCATAAAATAAATTGCTTGCAATCCAGGAAGTAAACCACATGTTTCGGGAAACGAAACCGCTTCGCCAACAAATCAATTGCCTCTGATGCCTCAACATCATCACTCAATTTGCACTCAATTTCGTAGAAGTGTACACCTTTCAGAATCAGTACCATTCAGTTTTTATTTGCTAGATTACCTAAACGTCCTAGAGACAAATACTACGTACACGAATCAGAATAATACATGAAAAATGGTAGACTCATAAGTATTGTCCTATATAATGTTTACATTACTGTTTGTTATTGACGATCATTGTTGACTCTGATTCTTCTACAGTAGTTTTTTTTTTGCTTTTCATGGTTATTTCTCCTTCCACATTCTTAGAAAACAAAGTCGTGCTCTCCTCGCTATTTCTAATCTCATTTTTTTTTTCTATTCAAAATGCACATGTACATTATGACCGGTTCCGTTGTTTTATTTTGAACCAGTCTTATCTGTCATACATAATTTCTTCGACATTAGATTAATCATGGACGTTTCGTTTGTTTGTTTTTTTACTTCATTTGGTTCAAAAACTCATCACTCCTCAATCGAATCATTTCAGCTAACCTTCGTTTTACCGATTTCGACAAACACTCTCCTCTCCGTCTTTTCTACGCACAGACGGTATTAGTAAGTTGTAATAGAACGACATTTCCGTTATGTGTATTGTAATTGTCAAGCTAAATCATAACTGAAAATAATGCTCCTAACTTCCGATCTACATAGAGTTACAGTACCTCACTCAGTAATGTAACATTTACTCTACAACTCTGTTTATATATCCCCTTGACTAACCATATACTAAGGATCATACTACGTTACGAGGCAAGAAGTGATCTTGGATGGAAGAAAATCACAAAAAAAAACTTACAAGCTTTTTCCCTATGAATCATCAGGTGACAAAATTTCATGATAACTCCTCTGTGTAAAAAATTTGAAGCATCGTATTGATGAATTGTGCTCTGCGATATTGGAGAAAAAAAACTCGATTTCCTCTGTAGTCTTTGTTTTTCTCAGTCGTACTGATAACATAAACAGCTTTGAATCACCAGCTAACCTAACCAGTTTATTCAATACGACTTTTCATTTATCGAACTTTAACGTGCTAAAGTAGTTGATTTCAGGTAAATACTATTTTTTTCATCGTAATCAAGTTCTATAAGTGATTGTTTATTGATTTATTGATATTGTTATAGCAGCCATTTTTTTGTCACCATATCCGTTTAATCTATTTAAGTTTCCTGCGTTTCATAAAACGAGAATGACTGAGTCGCAAGAGTGTAATGAGTTATTTCATATCCATGAAAATGAATTAAGGTTTTTTTAAAGCTCCTCTTTTTCTATTATTAAGCAAAGACGGCTTAATATTTCTGGTGAATACGATTTACTTCGTTCAGGAAAAGTGATATCTACTTTTATGCTGTTTTTTTTTACAAAATTACATTTATGAGGTCCCCGAGATGCTGTGACGTCACTTTCTCGTATGCTACATTAAATACTGAGCACGTGGGACGTAAGAGAAAATAATAATATTGAGAACAGTTGGAATATGAGACCCTTCAACTACAACTGAATACTCAACGATTTTTTTTTTGAACAATTTGAAAGATGCATGATGATATATCAATGCGGGCTTTTTCTATTGTTTAATTCTGAGGCAAATTAAGTAACTGGTGACCGAGAACCCACGTATTTCATAATTTTGGCGGTCTCTTTTCTTTCATTTAGTTTGTTTTTCTCTTCTGAGAACTATTTATTATCTAGTTGTCTCATCTGCACACGTAATTCCTAGTCTAGCACGTCGCCGGTTAAAGCTAGTCCAGCAGATCTATGATGTCGTGGGATTGATTTGTGTAAGCGCACTAAGGTCTTGATTATGGACGTTCGACATCGTTGTTGAGCTAGACGACTTTCTAAAACAAACGATAGCAATAAGCTTTCATCTCGTCGAGGAATTCGATATCACTATCGACATGGCTTATCATGACTTATCACACGAATGTAGCGAGGTTGATTATCGGCATTTGATATTGTAGGTACTGGACGAAGCAGCAATAGATTTGCTCTTAGGCTTATCAATCCCAAATGTATTTTCGATTTGCTGCCACAGAACCGCTGAGACAATTTTTATTCGAAACATTTTTTAATAGTACGTCGACGTAGTTATTTTTGTCTCATTTGTTTCGGCTTTTTCTTTCCATATCGAATCTGAGGGGCTTTCACTCCGTATATTAATCGGTCCCAATCAATTTTTTTTTTCCCTGCGGGAGCAGACAGACAAGTTAATGTTATGCCGACGCTACGATTACATTCGCAAAAGGTTTTGTTGTTTTTGTATTTCTTATTTTGTCGTCATCAAAACGGGTTTGCCGATTTCTTATTGTTTTTACTGTCATAAAAAAAAATTGCTTCAGTTTTCTCATTTTTTGTGTACTCATAGCATTTCTTTACTCAAATTAGGCAAATATCTATTTGAAATCAAATTAAGCTTCTTTTTAAGCTTCAAAGGATACAGCTGTCAACTATATAACTGATTGTTTCAATTTCATTATCAGTCTACAGTCTCTTCGCAGTTTATGTTAAATTTTAATAAATAAAAATAACAATACCATTTTGATTATATCGAGGACCAATTCATCGTCAATCACATACGCTATAGAAATTACCTTCAATTAAAAATTCATGGAAAAGATTTTTTGAAAGTGATTTTTTTTTCAATTGTACTGCTATGTTTGCGATTTATCTCCTATTCAGTTGGTGAACAGTACTGAGGAACGATATAGTGAGGAATGAAAATTTGTTTCTGTCTGATTTTTTTACGTTGCTTTATTTCTTCTCATTCAGAGAATCCATTGCTTCAGTTATGTTTCGGAGGGTTTGATAAGTTATTCCAAATCACATATTGATTTGATATGATGATTTGGTGATATCGCTACCCACGTCTAAGAATGCGGTAGCGTCAAAGTATAGTGAGAGCTACATTGCTTGTAAGGACGTTTACGACAATCCGCTAAATAGTATCCCTTACAAACTCCGTTGACAATTTGAACTCGTCAGAGATTTCATCTAAAGAAAAGTGTGCTTAGTAGAATTATATAAGTAAATAAAGAGTAAGCATTGTTATTCGTCAATCGGACTTTTCCAACCATATTTCTAAGACTTTTTTAATTGATGATTTAAAACGAGGTTCTATGGTGAGTCAATATTAATGACTGTGTGCGAATTATCGTTTAGCCTCATTGCATTATTCGTAGTAATTGCATTGAGGAGGAAGAAAAAAAAACATTGCTACTATGTATAGACACAATAAAAATAAAATGTCATTGCTAGAATGTTTGATTGATATTAGTGCTTGCTAGTTATGTGTTTTGTGGTTTTGAATGGAAATGAGAAATCAATATCGTCGTAAATCTAGATGAATTCAGTGGCATTTGACTCATTTGACTCATTTCACTCTTTTTAGCTTCGTAACAAAATTAATAAGGTTCAATTATGAAACTCTTTTCAGTTATTCAACCATAATCAAATAACAGTCGATGATTGTTTCTTTTTTCTTAAATTAAACATTAACTTTCTAATGAGGTGTGCCTAATGTGTTTGTCAAATTAATTTGTATTCTTTAAACTTATCTTTCTAAAGCTAATTTGAATCTTGGGAATTGAGAACATTTACGAAGAACGCTTTAATTATAAGTGTTGTTCTCTTTTGTTATTTTCTTTTTTTTTCTGTAAGTTTTTAAAGTACCAGTTGCCATGTTTTTTTTTCCTTGCGGTCGGTCAATTTAAAATCACTGGCTTCCTCAATTTTAATCTTTCATCACGAAAACATCTACTCTACGTATTTTTCGTTCCATGCTTGATTCCTTTTTTTCATTTCGTTCATCCAATTTGTTCTGTTCTATATGAATGAAAAGCGTCAACCGCTTATCGATTGAAAAAAAAATCAATTGTATTTTCCTTTTGTTATTTTTGTGAAGATTGAAGTCCTATCAATATGAAATTGATTGGATTGACTTGACTGCCTTTTCATATGAAGCCTAATTGGCTTAGTTCTCAATATTAGACTCAAAAAAAGAAATACATATATAAAAGTAATATAAACAAAGTATTTTCGAAAAAAAAAAACAATTTGTGTAGTTTGTTGCACGCTGTGACTCGAGCAGAAAAAAATTAATGTATGGACCAGTAATAAACAAAAAGTCACCAAAAAATATCTAATGTCAACAACAACAACAAGTCTAACTCACAACATTGAGGCTGTTAAAGCCTCACCTTTCCTGTGTTTTTATGAATTTCGTAATATATAAAATTACATATATATGCATAAGCACTCATACCTCCATATACGCAATTTTTCACTTGTCAACTACCCATTGTCACATTTTGTAGTAAAATTATTATGTGGACAAAAAAAAACAAATTAAATGTAGTTGTTTGAAAGCAAATTGAATCGTCTTTATTTAGATTTAATCAAAATACACCCGATTGCCTCCACCATTTGGAAAAAAACTCCATTGTTCTTTGTTTCTCAGTCAGTTCTCCATATAACACCTTAAAATCGCGTACTTCCTCATTTTATCTGAACACTTTCTTCCTTGTTAATATATGGGTTTAGACAGGTGATCACTCTTTTTAACCTCCTATTCCTCTTACTCTTACCTTTGAATTGAGCTTTTCTGTAGTCTTACAACCTCATCACAACTATGTTTTGATGATTTTGCATTCCTGTATGCCTCGTAATTACAGCTATCATAAATCAATAATGTTATCGAGTAACCTAATCATAGCTAGTTAGTTAGCTACTGTTTGCTGTGTTCCTTCGAGAAACAAGCTTATTTGCATAACCAATAACAAAATTGCGGCGATATCTTCTCCTCGACTTGTTCCCTCAAAGAATTCGAATGACATACTCCTTAACACTTCTTATGAAACGTTTTCTAAAACATTCTGAGTTTCTTTCTACTTTTTTCGTCTATTAAAAACATCTTTTAATGTTTTTTATCACTCAATATCTCAGTCACATTACCCTTACTTAGGCAATTTCTTTATTTCAGTGGCAGTGCTAGAAGACTTCATTTCATTTTTTATTTTTAATGTGTGCTTCTGTCTAGAATTTTTCCTCAGTGAAGTTGATAAGCTTTTTAAATGACTTAGTATGAGTTTTGATTGTCTTGAGATGAAATCTGAGTCACAGAAATTCGTATGCCTTTTTTTTTTGCTCTTTATTTGTTTTTTAATACTCCAATACTAATCGTAGAAATTTTCATATTTCTATCCACTATAGAAGAAAAGATCCAGCAGAAACCACTACCATTAACGATATTCAAACCATAGTTTTCCTCTTTTCTAAATAGGATTTCACCTCTTCAAATTCAATTGTTCCTCTAAAGCTTATAGATAAGTAATGAACTCACTGATTTCCATGTAACAATTTGTAAAAAATTTGATCTGAATCAAGCCGTGTGCTGGATTCGGAGAATTTTTGAGGGAAATAGTAGAGCTATCATCTTAGAATATTCTTATATTCACTGAATGGTTAAAGTAGAATGAAATTCAGAAAAATGATAATGAATATTAGTAGAAATAGTACTAGTTATAAATATTCTTAACGACGAGCACGTGTAACGCAATGGTAAGAGTGTACAACCGTACAGATTCGCCCTAAACAAATCCTGCCTACCAGTGATTTGATACCAGTATAATCTGGAGAGGTATACAGTCTTGATTTGATAAAGATTAGACGTCTTAGATTAGTTATATCACCACCTCATACGCAACCATCTCTACGACATCTTGACGATGATGATTACGTGGCGCATCCCTCATGCATAAGTTATGTTAATGCTTACGTAAATAACTCTTGTGATTAACAACCAGCAGCGGTCAAATCACAATAATGATAATATCATCCATTTTAATGATATAAAAAATTATAGAACTAATAATTATATCGTTATAATGATTCAGAATATTTCATATTGTTGTTTTTTCCTACGTTCGTTCCTCACTGAGAGACCAACGATCACAATTTTACAATTCTCTAGTGTTTTCGAAAGCAATAATACACTAAAGTTTTTTACTTTACATATAGGATGTTTTCACTAATAGAAATGGAAAATATTTTTTGTTTTCCTCATATTTCCGCGATGTGGAAATATAATAAACAAAATTATTTGTATAGGCAAAAATGATTGCTCGTTCAATGTTTTTTTCAGTATAACTAACTAGTATGACTCTTCCTAGTTGTATAATCTATAATTTACTTGAGATATTGCTAATAACAATTTATTTATAATCTCTTTTTCACCTAAGTTTATTATAAATACTTATTTTCATTGCGTGAAGCTGAAGCGTGATAACTTTGTACGAATTCATAGACTTGCAGCAATAAAGTGATATGAGTGAGTCAAGAGGTGAGACACGTAGACTCGTGTCTCAGTCATCATTTCAAAAGCTGAGAATCAATTACTATGTAGCAATAAAGTATGGATGAATTGCTGATAAACGCTTGAAGCTTTTCATGCATTCGCGCTACGTTCGTTGCTATCGTGGATTTTGTTGTGCGTGATTTTTTTTATCCAATAATGTATTTTTGATTTTGTGAATAAATAAGTCGATAATGCCGTGAATTTATTCCAGGCGTAGGCTTATTTGCCATCAAAGCTTCATTTTATTCCAGATGATTCACGAAAAATGAATAATGCTCCGAGCCATTCGCACATATGTCGTCAAATTTTCGCTAATCACCACTTATCATCACTGTACCTCACTTGTTAACATATTTTCTCCATGACTCACCATTATTTTGCAGGTTTTTTTTAAAACCCATTTATACTGCAAACATAAGACAACATACGCTGCACTAAAATAGAGTAAAAAAAAAAGAAGAAATTTCAACGACTATCCTGTTGACGAGTTGTCGGTTTGTTTTTGATGAATAAGAGAATGACGTTATACGGAATGTTGTGTTGTTCACATAACGTTATTCTTGACGAACGGCGTTGTTACGATATTCACTAAGCGTTTCGTTCGATTCAGAAGCCGACTCGATCCCATTCCATAATGTAAATAAGAATTTAGGCTTCCTAATTTTGTATACTTATGCCGCATCTATTATTACTATGGTAAGTCTTAATGGTTTAACGATGGAACAATGGAAAAATGTAAGAATGGAGAAATTTCACTAACAAATTATCATATAAAGCACAACTGGACGAACATTAATGGTCAAAGTACTTTAAGAATGTTAAAGAATGACCTCATTTCCTCACTCAAATCACATTTTCCTATCTGATTTATTATATTCTAAGTTTTTTTCATTTGGTTTTTAAATATATGTCAACTTGTTCGCGCTAAATTAAGGCCAAATAGGTTGTACCTAAATTGAGTGAATAATAAACAAACAACGTTTACTTTTTTGATTTCTTTTATAGATTTCGATTTGTATTGTCTCAGTACTGATGAGACATCTAAGAAACTTTTCAAATACATCGAATTCATAATCTATTCACTTTCGTATTTCTAACAATACAAATTTCAACGGTGTGTTACTGCTTTGAAAATCTACTACCCTGAGGTAATTGTTAGATAGTGATATGCTTCAAGGTACTTCTGCTCTTGATATTATGACGTCATTGATTTAAAGCCGAGATAATTCCTTTCATTGCATTCAAAATATTACAATTTTCAAATTGATCGTATTGTGCTCTACAACTACAAAAATATTTTTTTTAGTCATTTCACGCGAAAAGTACGCAGTTGAACGTTTTTTACTCAAAAAAGGTGCACTCCCATTGATTTCATTACTATACGTGCTTGAGTAGATAAGAGATTTGATCACGATGTATGCGATAATTTGAGTCATATATGAGTCAAATGTGTTCAGTAAAGATTCATAGTGCTAACGCACGCCACTAGGCAACAGATCACTATCAT
>KN716517.1:16631-28720 GCA_000816705.1 Dictyocaulus viviparus
TATGATAAGATAAGCTTTCACGCTGATTAGCTTCTGTTGCGGGATACGCTCATGCATTCGTGTTCAACGTGATTTCGTGGCTGGAATCGAGCCTTGTCTATAAAGCGACTTCAGCTGACCACTCTTCACCGAGTCGGAGCTATTTATCTTATCCAAACTTCTCTGATGCCAATTTACCAATCCTAAAGGGTTTGCAAGCTTGGTAGGTCTGGGCAGCTGACGCAAACTTATCCGGGCCTGCGTGACACTGTAGCATCTCTACCACTGTGTCACTGCATCTCCATGTATGCAGATTAAGGTGAGTAATATCAAGAGAATTAACGTATGAAAGGAACCGAATGTAACTAATGTATGAAGTATCTCAGAAACGTTTACAGCGGATGCAAAAATCTATCTTTTCCAAAGCACTTGTGCATAATAAAAAGCTTATAGACTACTACATAGGTGTTAGGAATCAAGTTGTTGCCTCATTGCTTAAAATTTGGAAATGCATTTTCGTGAGTATCAGAGGAATTTAGTAAATGGGGACGTGCCTTAGGAATAAAAAATCGAATCATAATCGTACTTTATCGCCAATATTGCTGGGCAACAGGCCAAGAAAAGCTCGGGATAACTAACTTGACTATGAAAAATACTACTGATATGTGAATGAGTTAAAATATCGATGCATGACCAAAGTCGTCGAGTCTTTCAAGCATTTCCCTTCGACTTTATTCACTAATGCGTCAACAACCCTCAAAAAATTTGATTCGAAAAAAATTTGATTCATGAATAAATCAATTCACAAATACAAAAACGACAGATAAAAAACTCACGAGTTATAGGAAGTTCTTTTGTTCACTAGCAAAACAAAATACACAATGAGTTGTATTAAAAATGATAGTGGCTCACTAAAAATATCATTGTTTCCTATTTCATCTGAATAATAATGATAATACTTTTAATACATTTTCCGATAATTCAAAGTTATGCCGTTAGGTATATAACTCACATTCTTATAACTATTTTGAATTTTCCAGATGTTGATCTTGATAGTATGGATTCTCCTACCCTTGATGCTATCAAAAAACATTACATTTGAGGAAAACTGTTATTTAAAAAAGCACTGTGGTGCTCATTTTTTGGGTAAGTTCAAAATCACTGGATAGATCAAATTAAGAGTTAAATATTTTATAAGGGCAGATGTATTGAAATGATAAAAACACTTAAAATAAGCAAGTCGAAAAGCTAAAAAATTAATTTCTAGAAGAATAAACAGAGGTGTTTCAATTTTGAGACCACTTCTTCAAAATTATAGTAGGATAAGATAAGATAATTTTTGGCGTTGATCAATCCCTTGTGGTAGGATGCAGCCCCGCATTCATGTTCAACGTGATATCGTGGAGGTGGCTGAATGCGTACCTGGTCTATACAATGACTTGAGTTGACCACTCTTCACCAAGTCAGTGCCAGTTATCTTACCCAGACTCCTCTGGTACCAATTCACCGACGCCGGAGGGATGGCGGGCTTGGTAGGCCCGGGGGGCGGCCGCGAACTGATTCGGGCCGGCGTGTCACTGCGGCACCTCTAGCACTGAGCCCGCTCCTTCAAGCCTATCAAGCCTGGAGGAATGACGGACTCGATAAATAGATACCAGATAAATAAGTGTAAAATAATTACCAATGAGTAGTTGAAGAGTGGTCAACTCAATTCACTGCATATACCAGGCTTGCATTTAACCATCTCCACGATGTCACGTTGAATGCAAATGCACAGGCGCATCCCGCCACAAGAAAGAACGAAGAATCAAAGCCATAGCTTAAATTATCTAATCTAGTATGATTCTGTTATTTTATCTCTGTCTCACTATAAAAATCGTTCATTTTAAGACTGAGGCGGATTTCAAGTGAGTAAAGATGTTAAAAATTACCTCAAAAAGTAATTACGGCTTTAAACCGTGGATTTCAAACTATTACAGTTTAGTTCAGCTAGATTTTCGTTATTTAAAAAAAGAACCGCTATAGTCAACACGTAAACACCCGCGAGAAAAATTGCTCTTTATTTTTTAACACAATCGTTCAAGCCAGATGACTGGATGAGTTCGTGGAAGGATTGATTTAAGATTTTTAAAATAGTGAAAGCCTGTGGACGCAAAGTCTGATAAAATGGTGAATTAGGTAAAACTGTGCAGTTTAACTCGTCTTAATTCTGAACCGTTCGTTTTCCTAAATGTGGCCTCAAGTTTTCGTTGAGAGCCGACCACTTTTTGGTGCAGAGTGAGGCGCCCGCTTGTTAAGCTTTTCGCCTTTCCGAATTGCTTATTCCAAGTGATCCGAGCGATTCAATCCATGGCATGTTTTTCTTTGTTATCGACGATACGAGCTAAATTGCTTCAAGCTCAAAAGTTAAACATATTACAAATATTTTGAATTAAACGAGCCTCACATTTAACCACACTTAGTGAGTTTTCCTTTTGTAATTAATGAATATTCAGAAGGTCCTCATAGACGCGTAAGATCAATTGGTGGAACCAAAGCTAAACAGAATGAATTTCCATGGGTAGCAGCTTACTACGTGCACCAAAGTTAGTGTTTTAATAAAAATATGCCTGTGATAATAACTACGAAATTAATGTAAGTTGTTTTGGTAAATGTTTGAAATTGAATTGAACTATTTGGCTTAAATCCCTTATCGAACAAGTTATTGATTAGAATTCACACGAGGATTAGGTTTAAGATGGAATGGTAAATTGGTGTGATAATAAGTGACGAGGTTTTTTCGAATCGTTCAATTCTCTTTGTAAAAAATTGTTTTTGAATCTGTCAATAACCATGTTTATATGATGTTAATTCAATTTATTTAGTAAGACCTGGATTTTTTTCACGAAAAGTTTCTAGCAGAGCGTGTAGCGCTGTACAAATCTCGAAACGACATGTACTTACAGCAGCACATTGTGTAGTCAAATTGATAAGATCTTGCAAGGAGAAAGGGTAAAAGCTTAATTTCTCCTAAACTACTAGTATTACAATAGTATATGCATAATGTTTGTCATTTCTAGCAAAAAATATTCTGTTCTGAATCCTGACCCTCATGTAAATTTCTACGAAATTTTTATTGGCAGCGGATGTACGAACCCTGAACGTTGTAAGCATAATCGTACGGATTATTCGGTCACAGAGGTGAACTAATTTTCTGGGTTTTTTTTTATAGCTTTCAAAGTTTTATCATTCGTACTATGACAAGATCACTCTGTTTAATACCTCAATTTCGTATGCAGGTAAAAGTCTTCGAGGAATACGATCCATGCGAAAAAAAGAACGATGTTGCATTATTAGACATCGTACCAGATATTTCACCGAAACACGGCTCCCCAATCTGTATGACGGAATCGGATGGAATACTACAAAAACACTTAACTGCGATCGGATTTGGCTACGACCGTAAGTAGAAAGCTCTCACGTATTTTTTAATAAGGTTCAGGCTCATTTTCGAGCTGATATGTATACATTGCCATTAAAAATTATTTATATAATTATATGAAAAAGTACTGGTGAACTTTTTCTGCTTTAATCTATTTGGATACTTGAATAATATTTGGATATTTGGAGAGCTCATCTTTAGTTGTATTGCGAACTGCAGCAATTTTCCGTTCGTTTCTTTCTTTCTATTGAGCTGTTGCTCATGTAAATGGTCCTCTGTGTACATATTGACACTGGCGAGGCGAAGTTTTAGTGGTGTGTGTAGCTTTAGTTCTCTGAGTCCCAAAAGTAGCTTTGCTCAAGTATTTCACAGTCTTCTCCAAAGGCGAGCCGAAATTATCTTCAGAAAATGTAATTGCAACAGTGAGCTAAAACAGGAACATCAATTACTTTCTTGAATGCAGAGTAATTACTATACTGAAGGTGTCGTGTTGTTTATTATTTCTCCATTTCAGCTTCATATTTAGTATTTTCATAACGTAGAACATCATTCAAATATCAAGTGAGATGCTTGCCAAATTTCACATTTTTTAGCAATAGCAGACTATTGGATGCATGGAATACTAAGTGACTTGAGATCAGTCAACTTAACAAGAGTGCCAGCGCGAAAGCCGAAACGAATTGCAATGTTTGGTCATAGGAAAGGTGTTTGTAAAGTAAGCCATAACATGCTTATTTCTTATAGTGAGGTACTATATCTCTTACGATATTCGTGAGTATGCGAAAAACCTTTATGCATGCACGTATGCATAGAATGCTTTGAAAAAACTCATGGTTTACCTATCACAGGGTGACAGTGGTGGACCTCTGACGCAGCTTAATTCTGGCAATTACACACTTCAAGGCATCACAGTAGGAGCATATCCGCAGTGTGATATACTAATAGGTTAAGGTTTCGGATTTATTGTTGAATGGAAAATATTAGTTTCTTTCATTCATTAGTATAATTATAATTATCGATTTGAAAAATTTTTTGATGAAAAAAATCTATTACTAAAAAATCTTATTATATAAGGAGATATGATAATCTGTGGAAGTGATCAATCCCTTGTGGTGGGATGCATCTATGCACCCCTGTTCAATGTGATATCGTTGAAATGGTTGAATGCGATGCTGGTTCACAGAGTGACTTGAGTTGTCCTCTTTTCACCTAGTCAATACTAATTATTATACCCAAATTTACTTGCTATTTACTTATCAAGTCCGTTATCCTTCTAAAGCTTAGTTGGCTTGAAAGCCATTCGCAATCTTCCGGATATGTTAAGAAAGTATTAAGACGCTGCCTATGTAAAGGAAGTTAACTCCTGGCGTTGATCAGTCTTTGTTATATGATGCGCTTATGCATTTCTGTTTATCGTGATATCGTTAGATTGATTGAATACAATCATGGTATTCCCAGTAATTCCAGTTGCACACTTCCAACTAAGGTAGTGTTGCTAATCTTAACCAGATTTCTCTGACGTCAACTTACGAAAGAATACCGGTTTCATTGAGCCATAGGGCAGCTTCGACCTGTGTATACTTGCATGTCACTGTGGCACCTTTATCACTGCGCTATGCGTCCTCATTTGTAAAACTGCTAAGAATCATGACACTTTTCTTTAATGAAAAGGTTGGAAAATTATTTCGTTAACTACTGATGAAAGTGTTATGTGACTACGTGCACTTGCTATTTGTAAACAAGTTTACTTATAAACAAAAAAATGAGAATTCGATTTTTCAGATAGAAGAACGAGCGTTTTTGCCGACGTACGTAACTATACAGATTGGATTTGTACGAACACAGGTAAGTATTGACAAACAAATATCACTCGCTACATGGGTGACCATTATTAAATATACAGTAATTCACTTGCTAGCAATTTTGATTACTAAAGGAATGATACTGCTCAAGTATAACAACATACGATACATACGACGTGAGATATTTTAGGAGTTTGCCCAATAAAAAACGAGGATAATGAGTGCAAAAAACTAGCGTGATACTCCAGCTGCGATGGATGGACTTTGAAATCTTTATTGAAATGTGATGATGTTCTTCCCTCATAAATACTGTTGCTTCACAAACTGAAAGCAACTGTAGATATATTGCAATTGTTATTAATATTTGATCTGTAATAATTTAATAATTAATTAATATAGTATATAATATTAACGTTATACTATTCTGGTCTAAATGATCTTAGAAAGTCGAGCCTAAATATCAAGTTCAGATAGTTATTATATATAATGTAATAATACAGCAACATTTAAAATGCAAATGTCCTAGTAACATTGTCAAAGCTCGATGAGGCTGAGGCTCATATAAGGGATTACTATAATCATTTATAATTATCTTAGTTATAACTATTCAACTAAACTGAAATAGTGGGATTGAATGCAGGATTGATGCAAAACTATTTACTAAAAAACAGCAGAGAATCCTTTGGTGGAATTAATTAACCCACCAAACCTAAAATAAAAGCAAATTGGGATTGCCAATAACGTTGGGAGTTCAATAATTACTGAGAGGTGTTTGTCTGCAAGAACTCTTGAGTTGAAATCCCAACGTGGATTAGCTGAGGCCGCGGCTATCCCCTACTGACGTCTGAACTTGCTAAGCGCTGCGAAGAAGCGATAAAAGAAGATCTTAAAAAGCAAAGAGCAAAAGTAATGAATGAAGCAGCTTCACAAAGCACAAGATAAAGATTACTGCTTTCCGACGCTACAACAGAACATCTCTTTCAGAAAGGGGATGGAAAAATATTCCACGATTACTACTTGGATCTCTTCGGTAGCTACCTCCATTTATTGAGAGATAGGACGACTATGTTGTCTCAAACGTTCTTCCTTCTAAAATCCGACTTGCTATTTCGTTGGTAAGAAATTCTCCAGCTTCCGGGCTAGACAAGATTAAATTACAACACCTGACGAATCTAATGCCAAGTATGCATTAACACAATGGCCCAACCTATCACATCTTACCTGTCAGAATGCAAAGTTACAAATAAATATAAAACAAGCAAAACCTTGTTGCTGAACAAAAGGGAGACACGCACGACATTGATACTTATCGCCCAATCTGCCTGTTTTCAGTCGTCCATTATCTCTTCACACGAGTTATCCTCAACAGAATGGGCAAAACAAATGAAAAAAAAAAGCATTTTCTTCTTCTCCTTGAACAATGATTTTTTGTCACCGTATAATTCCTTATTTTAATCTATGTACAAGATAAGATAACTTAGGCAGTTGATCATTTGAGGTTGATCAATTGTTATTGAGGGATGCGCTTACGCATTCGTGTTCAACATGATATCGTGGTGTTTAAATAGAAGCATGGTCTATATTGTGGCTTGAGTTGACCACTCTTCACCAAGTCAGTGCTAGCTATCTCACCCAGATTTCTCTGGTACCAATTTCGTGATTTTGAAGGAATGACGGGACTGAGGGCACCTCCACCACAGCGCCATCGCGACCATGATTACTTGAATATTTATAAGACGAGTATTTCATAATTGTTGCTTTATTTCATATGCAATTCTATGATGCAAAGTACGAATACATTAATTATAATCGGAAATGAAATGATCGTATCGGCAGCATTCAATTAGCGATTAAAAACGATTAATAAAGATATGACGAAACAAAAAAGGCCCTAAGTCACTAAAAAATCAACTTTCACGATTCAATTGGATGATTCAGAGATTGAGTAATTCGCTTGATTATTTATATATTTTGTGCGTTCTCCTCAAAGTATAATGAGGTATAATATAAGCTCTGTCACTAGTTGAACTGCATCAAATACGCAACGCATTAGTCTCCATTGTGATGTTGTGGGAAATATACTAGGTCTGCCGAAATATTCTGTTGGTTTCGATGTACAACAGTTATCAACATGTGAGCGCATGTTTATTTGACGCATGCTCGGCTATGTATCGCTTAATGTATACGTATTGACGTCACAAATTAACCACAACAGCATTAATTCATTTCAGTACTGAATCGATAAAGAACCTATGGCTACTCAGAAAGTTTATTTCCGCCACTGTACTTTATCAGAGTTTCAATAACGGTAAATGCTACAGTAGCATGTGGACATCCATTAAAAGTGTTTGATGAAAGTACAGTGCTAACTCGGACATGCAGAAGATGACTCCATTTTTGTTTCACAACGATGTTATTGATAGCATTTGAAATGAAGATTCTTTTCTAACAATATCGGATATCGTAGGAAGCTCAACAAACCATTTACTATTATATTCGGAAGAGAGGGTTGGTGTGGAAATATTTGAGGTGCAAGGTTCAGTAGTAAGGACATCATATTGCATTATGATAATGTCAGGGCACATGTCTTTGAAGTCATTGAAAAGTTATCGAAATAAACGCGATTTTTGTTACAACCACCATATTCCCCGAACATAGCACACTTCCTCTATTTGTTTTTCTATTTACGAAATTTTCTGAGCCAAAAATTCAAAAATGAAATTGATTTCAAATGAGCACTGATCCGAATTTTTCGATCAAGAGATGGAATATACACATTTTCGAACGGAGGAAAAAAGTCATGAATAACAATGGTAATGACACCGTCTGATAAAATGACACGTAGGCCCCAAACAGTTCGCGACCGCCCCTAGGCCAAGCAGAGATAGCAATCTGTGTAAGATAACAAACACTGACTTGGTGACCAGTGGTCAACTCAAGTCACTGTATAGACCAGGCTTGTACTCATTCACCTCCACCATATCACATTGAAGACGAATGCGTAGGTGCATTCCGCAACAAAGGACTGATTAACATCAAAGCTTAACTTCATCTTATCTTATTAAAAATGATGCAATAAACACAAATGTTTTATTTATAGCAGACTATAATTAATTTTGAACTGAACAACTGAAGAACAACAGTTTTGAACTTTAACTGAGCAAAAATCAAGCCAATATGCTATAAGTTTTTCATAGTTGTGCTGAGATGGCCGCAAAACTCGGAACCTCAGGCGGGACTCGTACCCGCACTTACAGATATCCGGTCTGCAGACCATCTCAGCACAACTATGGACATCATAATAGCATTGCAAAAATGCAATTAAATAAAAAATTACGAATATAAGTTTTTCGCTTATATATTAACACTATTATTTGCGATAGTAGTACAAACAGACATTTGCATTGTTTACTGATCAGAGACACTAGTAAATTTTTGTTTCCTTCTGATGTGATAGTAATATGTTTACGAATGTAACTCTCTTACGCGTCGTTGACATTTTATTTGATCTTTGATAAGAATTTATAAGATTAGTTCTACCAACTTAATCCTCAAAAGCAACAAATCAAACATTTTTCACTCTTATTTCGTTGTCTACATTGTATAGTTTGATGGCGATCATTTTACTCTTCGATAGTTTTTCACACTCAATATTGAGGAAAAAAAAACATATAAAAGAATAATGTATTAATAAATATGTCCTAATTGTCAAAGTTAACACATATGCAAGTAAAACATTGGAATGAACTCAGATCATATAAACGTTTTATTTGAGGAGTTATTTTCAATCCAAACGTTTTAATCGATCTGAACAGGCTATGATTACTTGCAAAGAAGCTAACGGATTAAAATTAGTATACGCTGATACAGAAACGTTTTTTACGACATACAAATAGTTGTTTCCACATAACATTACCGTAGTCAAAAGTGCATGATCTACGATCAAATATCCTTCCCTCACGCAATTACCGTAGTCAAAAGGGCACGATCTACGATCAAATATCCTTCCCTCACACAAATACTATTTATTGAATGACACAGTATGTTATTTTAATTGAAAAAAATCATGAGTGATGATGAAAAAAAATGGAAATCGCTACGAACTCAGACAACAAATAAACCAATTGACATGTAGCAGCATTTTTTTTCAGCTAGTCATTCTAAATATCTCTTTGTTGATTATCAGTATAAAACTCTAACATACTGAGACAAAACACCACAATCCCAGATGCTACGTAACCTTTATCAAAACGTTTTCAACCGCTTTTTTTCAAATCATTCCTCAAGCTTGGGTGTTAACTCAACTATTATACGACTCACAATGCTTTAGCGCATTAATGAAGTGCTTATCCTTGGGGGATTTTGCTAATCATCATCATCATCTTCTTTGAAAGCCTCATAAAGCTATCCGATTATAAGGCTACTGAATCTTTTTGTAAAACATTTAATACAATATAAAACTTAACCGCATATTGTTTTCATTCTCCATCATTCATACTCACCACATATCTACTCACTTGGTCTTTGATACATTAGCATGTACGACAACGTTTCCGAACTTTGATAATTGATGTAGATCACGCTATTGAAGCGTTATATGGCCTTAGCTTGAACAGTTTAACGTTTGAGCAACTTTCCAATTTCTTCGCTGAAATACAGAATAAATTTATAAATTACTTAGAAATAAGACATGGATATTATAAGGCTGGCACGAATAGTCATCAGAACGTGAAATAGACTTATATAAGGTGGACGCTTAATGAGCTAGTGATAATCAACATGAGGGAATGTTTTCATTTGATCCGAATTACAAGTGAAAAGCTATAGAAAAATGATATAGTGAACGCTTATATGAAGATGAAAGTATTGAGCTGAGTGGAATATTCTGTCAGACTTTACGTTTCTTGTAAGCTTCTTGTTTTTGCGTTCTCTTCTTTTCAAATGAACACAGCAACTTTATTATTGATGAAAATTTTTCTTGAAAATTAGATTTTTTTTAGATGTCAGTGTTGATATTGTTGCTCTTCATTCCTTTAACGCTTTCGAAAAACATCACTGAAGAAGAGAATATTCAGTTAAAAAAACACTGCGGAAAACATTTTTTACGTAAGAGTAAAGAGAATTTACTAAACAATTTTCTTATTCAGAACAATATAAAGAGCTTGTAGAAAATAAAATATACAAAAAGAGAGCTTGAAACTTATTGAGGAAACCTTACATTTTTTTAAACTCAACTATAATCTTAATCATTACAATAACTTGTGGTCTAGTTTTTATTGTAAATTTATTGTTTTATATCAAAAATAATAGGTCATGATGATACGATATTGATTCTGCACTGTTTTATGTTAGCAACGAAACTCGTAACCTGAGGCGTGAGTGGAACCTGCATTCCATATGTTCTGTTTGATTTACCACCTTATGCGCTATTCAAGTCATCGTTTTACGAGATACATGCTGGTGATATTTTACAATCTTTAACACTGAGTAACGCTTCAGGCTCCAAGTTTCGTGGCTAGATCCAAATCGCAGGATATCCAGCATAATGACTCAGAACAAATTATAAATGCGTAGTTTCAATTGCAAACCGATTTATCATTGGTTGATCAGACCTCAAATGCAGTATTTACTATGCCTTATGGAAATTTTCAAAGTTAACCAGAGAAGAACTACACTGTGACTTCTATAATAGAGAGCCTTCTTCCCAGGCTTTAGTTAGTCTTTTTTAGACGATCCGTCGAACCCGGAAACATCCACCAGAATTCTCGGTGGAGCCAGAGCCAAACAGAATGAATTTCCGTGGATTGCTGCATTCTATTTGATGAAAGGCGAGTTCTCCTTTCAAATAATTGTATCAATCCTCTTCATCAAATGAATAAGTAAAATTATATATAAAATTCTTCATCTATGTCATAGTCTCCGATATATTTAATATATAGCACATTTTTCTGAGTAGGTGTGTGCTCAGATGCTGCATAGAATACCTCTGACTTCCTGCACCTTTATAAAAAGCTTTATTCTTTGATGTAAGGAGCCGTGATACCATGACCCGAGGGCTTGATACCGTATGCGCGGGTTTGAGTCCGGCCCCAGCCAAATCTTTCATATCTCTGGGGTCGGCAGATTGGTACCAAAGCAATGTGGAAGCGTAAGCAGCACTGGCTTGGCAATAGATTCTCAACTCCTTCCAAGTCGCACTACAGATCACTGCTATTCAAACAACTCCACCATAACATTAAGTCAAATAATGGGCGGTGCATATCCGCAAGGAGCTAGCTTATGCCAGTGCTTAAGAATAAGTTCTATAGTATTTAAAATCTGTTCAGCAACATTCACATCACACTCTGACACTTTCAATATTACGGAGAGAGGATGTAGTGGTGTACAAATTTCAAAAAGCATGTTTTGACAGCTGCACAATGTGTGGTTATGAATTCGCCGTATTTGGAGAAGTTCTGCCGTCAAAACATAACATACAACAAGTGAGAGTTTACTGTGGAATATATTAAATCACTCAATGCTCATTACGTATCCTTCAATTCAACTATTTTTAGAATAAAATATACTAAGCAAAAGAAAAGCTTCTTTAAACTGTTTATTGGCAGCGGATGTCTTAACCCTGAAATATGTAAGCAATATCGTGCTAATTATACTATTAGAAAGGTAAATGAATTCAATGGTTTTCCAATGGAATTCCTTCAAGGTTTTTTTCTTTTCCGGTTTTTCTCTAAAAATTTGAAGATCTGATTTGACAGATTATCGTCCACCATAGGTACGATCCTTGCACTCAAGCAAACAATTTGGCCATATTAGAAATCGCTCCAAACGTTTCAGCCAAAGACGGCTCACCAATATGTATGCCTAAATTGAATGGAACACACTTATCA
>KN716517.1:57771-91091 GCA_000816705.1 Dictyocaulus viviparus
AATTGATGTGTGTGTGTGTGTGTGTGTGTGTATTCTGTCCTACTTACCAAGAAAGGGGCACATAACTAGTTGAATCCAGTTGCTATTCTCAAACCATAAGCAAATTGATATCATCGAAAGATAAATGAATAAGTTCTATATGTGCATCGCATTCCGTTTTATAATCATAAAACAATAATAAATATGACATCTAATTGATTAGAACGCAGATATCATCGTTTGCTCCTAACCTTCTGCAACTTCCTCTTCTTTGCAGCTTTGTTCTTTTTACTGAGCTTCTTGATCAAGCTAAAAAAAGGTAGTCATTGGATCAATACATTCAGTTTTAAATTTTTCAACAAATTAAAACCATAAAAAATAATTATTAAGTGATGCGTTGGACTACGGCAACTTGCAACATATATGTATATTCAACTTTCTCTGCAATATCTGTTTATCCCAATAATTTAGATACATTCGGTTTACTAGGAAGGCTAAATTTGCTATTAACAGCTACCTCGCTGTGGAACACAAACGGAATTTATTGTGAAAGATTAACTTATCACTTATGACCGATCTAGGAAAAAATAAATAACGAGTATGTGCGCCCATCAGTAACAGCAGTACTGTATATTAAAGTAGCCTAACAAAAAAAAAACGGACGAACCCGTTAGTAGTCTCCACAATAACGATAATTACGTATCATAAGAAACTTTGGACCCTTATTAACCTAATAAGTTCAAAATCAAAAGGAACTTTATGAATGTAACATGCTTTGCAGTTATTGCACAAATAAGAAAACAATGCTCCTACAAATCTGTTTGACTTCTACGAAATCTAAAACGTATTTCGACGATTCTTCATTTGATGACAGGATTATTTCTTAAGAGGCTTACCTTCCACTTATCCAAGGAGGATATGTACCGTCTGCTCTTTTCATTGTCTTTACATTGATTGTTGCCGGTTTGAGGTTTTTCGATGGGTCATCTATCTAAGGCAGTGAAAACATCGGAAAAATTGTGAATATAACTAATTACTAAATTACCTACCGCCTCACATTCATATATTTCTGTGGCACTTCTTTCCACTTCCATTTCTTTTGCTGCAAATTAGATTTGAATTGTTAATTTTTAAATTAGTAGAAAAGTACTCCGTTATGTTCACACCATCCATAGTTCGGAACACTTGCTCAATCAGAAAAAGAATATCAAAGACTTCAGCAAAAATTTTCTAAAAGCATTCTCCGTAATTTCCACGAAGAACACTTCAACTTCGGTCACAAATATTTTCAACCCATCGCCTACCTAGTAATGAATGAAATATGTTTGATTAAGACATTTGAATTCTTAAAAAATAAACTGGCCTGCTTGTTCTCGTTCATAAGCTTCTCTTCTAGACACTGCTGCCTCAAGAAATGCATTATTCTTATGCGCTTTTTTCACTCGTGCTATTGAACGCATTTTGCGCTTAAATTTTGAGCGTATACTCTTAGCCATGAAAGCCTGAAAAAGTGTTAAGAATCGTTCTACACACTCAATCGAAATAATTATTAAGTTGCACAGAAGAAGTTAACACTAGTGGATTCCGAAATGTTACGAAAACGTTGATGTGCACTTCTTAAGTATTGGTAAACGATACTTTTCGAAATTCTTTACATATCATGTTTCTTAAACTACGGCTTTCTTTTCATATCACTCTCAGAATAAGTATTTCCTTGTATAGTTCAAATTTCTACAATTCCATTTAAAACCACGTATATTGTTCACCACTGTAACATATCAAACACTAAAAATACTCTACAACTCTCCACATTGAGCTACAACACCGTTCAAAATGCCTTTATAACCACTTCTATGAAACCCACCCAAGAAAAGTAGGACCGTACAAGTCACTATGCTTTGTGATAAAACCAGCACATCATTGGAAGGAACTATAAATTTTTCTTGTTTTCAAGGAATTCCGTGTGGGACCAATCTATTACTTTGTCCCTCACGTAACGTCGAATTACATTATTTTGCATGTTTTATTGGAAACGTGTTCTCTGTGCTATTTATCTACTTGAGCGTCCTACATTCAAATCTTTTCATTCATATGTAATGTAAGAACTTTGAGTAGTAGATATATCACGTTTATTATTACTAAATCACTGTTCCCTCTCCTTTTCTCCAATTGTCAAACTTTTATTTTATTTTGTGTGCTTTACCATTCTTTCTTTTAGAGAAACATCTCACCAATGCTTCCACAGTGATAATTCAGCTGTAAATCGGATACAATATTATGCCGCATAAGCTGAACTATTTGTTATCCGAAGGTATAAACAAGCTGTTCAACTTATGTGAAGCAAAATTACCCAAAGAATGGCTACCGTTAACAGTGTATTGAACGGAAGTTTACTTGCTGCTCCTGGCTCCATCAACGACCCTGCCAAACAATCACAGGTACTGCTCTAGATTTCCAGTTCAATTATTTTCATGTAAATATGACTGTCTCTTAATGTCATATGTGAACCTTAAAGGAATATCAGAGTTGGTCTGATATTATTATTATATTATTGCAGTTATTTCAAACGTAATCAGTAGTAAACTATGTGCTTAGTGTTGTTATTGTTTTACAACTTTTCCTACAACTGAAGCGTTGTTACAGTCACGGTCGTTCATTTCCACATATCTTTAAAATTTAGAAGTTATTTTTGTCTAGAACTATTGAGTTTACCTAGTTTTATAAAAGAGGAACTCTAGTTTTCGTTGTCTCATGTATAGCAAAAAGCAAAAAAATAGATCCGTCTCTATATCTTATTCCAAAGAAAGAAAAATACAGAAAGAAAAATAACAAAAAAAAACAAAGATGCAGAAAGAAAAATAACAAATTGTTGCATTCAATATTTTTTCTTTAAGTGGTTTCGTTTCGTCTTGCTTCGTTTTGTGGATGTTGCTTGTGATATTTGGGAATGACTCATTGCTGCATTAATTCAACTCTCTTTAGCTTTATCGCTACTTTGAAGCGCTGAAAGTTGATGAAAATGGATGGCGTAAATCCACTGATAGTATTATTTCAAATAATCCTTGGTATGTTAAAACCTTTCCATTGAAATAATAGCTTATTTGACACCCTAGTTCAAATTTCAATATATAAGTATGAATTTCTAGAGTATTTTTTATATAGCTTTTTTATATATTACTACACTTCAAATGGTTGTAGTACTAGCGAGGAGCACTTTCTTCTTCTACAAGTAGTTGAAGACTATCTTACTCGTCGGTATTTTGAAGCAGATGATGACAGTGTTTTATGCATTCGTGGATTACTATTCCATTGGATTCAGGTTGTTTTTCTATCGGCGATAAATGTTTCGTTCGCGTGATTCCTCTTTTTTTCTTCTCCTAGTCTTTTTAGATAGTTCATTTTTTTCTAACACAGTCTTCCAGAAAATATACGCTCAACCTGAACAACCTGTGTTCTTAGTCAACAAAATGGCTCACATATTCTCCTTGGTGTTTGCAACGGATTTTCCAGATCGTTGGCCCACCTTTATGGAAGATCTGTAAGTGTTTAAACAGGCAATTTCTATAAAACAGAAATATTGGAGTGTTTGCTTGTTTTTCGTTGGTCAGTGTTTCTGCGTGCAACGTAGTGTCATAAATATGGGAATTTTCAGTTTTCTTTCTCAAGATTTGGATAGTATTCCGTTAGTGGTTTTTTATTTGAAGACGCTTTTAGCCATTGATTCAGAAGTAGTAGATCGAGATATACAAAGAACAAAAATGGTTAGCCAAAATTCTCACTTATTGCTCATTTCAAATTTACTTAAGTATGAACATTGATAGTGCAAACGACTTTTTCTTCCAGAAATTCGACCGTAACACTAAAATCAAAGATTTCATGCGCGATCTTTGTATTCCACAAATCGTCAGTAGTTGGTGGACCATCTTGGTATGTTCTCTGAATTGGAAATTCAAACAACAAGCTCGAAGTTTTCGAGCGATTTTCTTCAATATTAATGTGTCTGAGTTTTGGATAGATTTTTGTGCTGAGAATACACTTTAATGCACTCATTAGGTTTCTGTTCTTACTTTGTTTAAATATCAACGGTTCCTGAGACGTAAAAAACTACATTTAGGAGCGTTGTAACGATGTAATGGTTCAGTGTTTATGCTTAGACGCTGTTGCAGTGTATGTGGATTGGATTGACGTTGATCTTATTGCAAACGATTTGTTCGTATCATTGGTAATTACTCGACTAGGAAGTAAGGAAGTTTCTGAAGTGAGTGTCAATTGAGACAGTAACGTCAATTGGACGTATCTTCACCGTTTTTTTCAATAATAAATAGATCACTTCTTAATTAAAGTTTTTCTGTTTCATTTTAAAGTTTATTGATGGAGTAAATAAGATTTTTAGGTTCTTTCACCTCATTATTTCTTTTCTAATACGTAGTTTTTATTTAGGCAGCCGTACGTGCTGTTTCAGCATTAATAATGAAGGGAATGCTGCCTTCAAAAAAGCTATCTCTTGTTACTGCTCTCATTGATGTAATGCGAAGTAACCAGCTTATAACTGTAAATCCGGTATGCTTTAATTCACTTGAGTTATCCATTTGCAATCGGCATCATTTCGAAAACCTTTCAATCTCACTGAAGTTTTCAAACGTTTTCATTACACTGAGTGTTATCCCAGTATTGCTTTACAGTGTTAGTAACTTAGAAGTCATCATTCAATTTATATGCACAAGTTTTAAATATTAATCTGTCCTATCAGACAAAATTTTTTTTACAAATCTTTCCAGTTTATTTTAGGTAATCACCCGTCTTTTCTTATTTTTGCTCTACATGATTTTGTGATAAATAACAAGTGGTGCATTAAACAAGTTCATTTTTATAAATCACAATTGATAAATTATTCTTATTCAAGAACAGCGATTATGATGATGTTCTACGTGCGGGATCACTTCTAAGTGCACTTGGCAGCGTTCTCATTGAGATGTATCACAAGTAAGGTTTTTTAGATGTCTTGAATAACTTGATCTGTACTTTTTTACATTGGAAGTTCATCGTAGTTGCTTTTGTTATTGTCATTCTCTTCCAATGCACGCTTGTTCGCATTGCCTTTTGCTTGGGAATCTATTGAGGTTTCCACAGCCACTGAAGCTAAATCGCTCACACTTTCCAGTTTCTTTGTCGTAGTACCTAAAAATTTAAATTTTTTGAATGATCCTTTCTGTAATTTTTATTTGTTTTAAAATTCCAACACCAGTTGTCCAACATTCTATAGTTGTTTTGACTACGCGGCTAACTGATTTATTTTTCAAATTTTAAATTTTTTAATGTAAGTCTATCTATCATTCATAAAACAGATGGTGATAATTCTGCAATTACCACATTATTCTTGCTCGACCACAGCTTCCTGTTAGTGGTTGTAAACTGCAAATTTGGGCAAAAGGCGTTTTAGTAGTTGCTGGTGGAGGTGCGAGAGTTGGCAATACAATTGGTGGTGCTCCTCCAACAACACCAAGAAGATTTAGCAGCGGAGCCAGTGGTGCAGCAGTAGTAGTGAAATCTGAATGAAAACTTTGTTAAATTAATGTTTTCTGCTCGCTTATAATGTATCTCAATAGAGCATCTTTTATACTTATGGCATTCTTTCAGTTGTGAACGTGCGAAACTTGCGTTTGAACTAGCTCTTTTTCTTCCTTTCCTGTTTGAATTCATTGGAATTTTCATCTTTATTTCAATTTTCCATTAAATTTATGGCTAAGTAATTGATCTTACGTATAGTGGTAGTTAATGAAGTTGGTACGAATCCGGGCAACATAGATTGCGCAACATTCTAAAATTTCTATCACTCAGTGTCTTCTTCTGTAGCGTCCATAGCTTTCAATGAATAAAAAATTTAATTGTAATCTCACAAATTCATATAGGCCAACATATTTTACCTGTGTTGTGGTGCGTTTAGTATTTTGTCCGTTGAATGCTAAATTTGGTAGTACTGTTCCTGGTGTTGGTGGCAAAACCAAAAGACATTGTGCAACCTGAAATTTGTTGTATTAAAAATGCCTAAATTGGAAATGTATGCTGTAAATTCGTATGATCGGTAGCAGTAGGTGGACTTTAGTGATTCCTTCACTTGTTCATATCGCGCACAAGTTCAGTCCATCTTGTTATTATTTTTCCTCCAAGATTTGGATGAGAATCGTGTTTTCTTTGCATCAACTCTTTTGAAAAAATTACTTTTCTCGTATTGTCGGTAACATTCGATAATTTTGATCTTACTTGAAACTTCAACATCGCGAATTTTTTCAGCCTGAACTGCTTCTTACATAACCTCGGTTTCTTTCTGTCTTGTTTTAAGTGATAGTCGTGATACAAGAAATCAATCTTGGTATTAATCATATCTACTGCAAAATTTTGACTTGAAAACAAGCGTTTTAATTTAGAGTGGTCATAATTGTAAATATCCGCTTTTAAATATAACCTACCTTTCTGTAGGTCCGCGGAGATGTATTACAAATTCTGTCAACCATTAATTCAAAAGGTGCATATGATAAATGTATTTAGTAACTTCAAAAGAAATCAGCATATCTGTGCGGTTCATACTGATCGCACTGCACTTCTAATTACACAAATTACAGACCTGAATCATCGTTTAGTGAGTAAAATGCTAGGTTCTCACCTGGTTTTGTATTATACACATCTTTGGTGGATCGCATATAAGAGATTCGCATGCGTAAACTACATCATGTTGAGCCATTGACAATGTACAAACACTTAATATTGTTACTGTTAGTAGCAGATACATATTAATTGATGTTGTGGGATAGTGAAGAACAGGAAAATAGAAAACTGAGAAACGCAACCTGTTTGATGATGACCTCATTATCAATCACTCAAGACTTGGTTCATCTTTTTCTCGCATCAATCGGTTCTCTATTTGCATTTTCTTCCTCTCACAAACGAAGCTGCTTTCAATTGACGGAAAATAAACCGATGTTCAGTAGTATTAAATTTCTAATAGAATACCACTTAATGCGTTACTTATGAATCCTCTAGATAAGAAAGCGATATGTAATATATGTTTAATATTATTTAGTACTAAAGTATTATAAATAAATATGATTTGCAGATTCAAGAACGAAGATGCTACAAACGATGCGGAGCGTTGTATTAAAATTTTCGAAGATGACATGAATTCCTTGCTATTAGTGCTTGATAATGAGGATCCTGAACTTAGCGAATTGGCGATCTCAACGTTTCGTTCCTATGCGTCATTATTCAAAAATAATTGTGTGGATGAGGTGATTTTCCATTTGTACATTAAATATTTTGAAACAAAAAATTTAAGTATGTACTAGAATACTGTTGTCTACCCAAACTTTGACATTGCTGTCAGGATTTCCATCTACTTATGAGTGACATTTTCAATGTATATTTATGAAGTTCGTCATAATTAAGAACTCGACTGCAGTGCTTGGAAGAATTGTGTCCGTATGCTTCCGACGCTTCGTAATGAGTGAAGAGTTAGATGTGGATGGTTCAGGAGAAGATGAAATCGAATTCGCTGAATACCGGAAGGAACTTCGTGGAATCCTTAATACAATTGGAACTATGGTGTGTTTTTTTCTCAATGAATACATTTTTTTAAGTAACTGACTTTTAGCGCCCTGATCTTATTGTGGCACCGCTGGAGTCCCTTGTTGCTGAAGTGTCAAACAGTGGTGGAGGTGCTGCAATGCCAATAGCTCGTCTCGAAGCCATTGTTCAGCTTGTACATTGTTTGGTAGAAATCATTCCGGTTAGCGTAATTTTTGATCGTGATAGGTAGATAATGTTTTTTTTTGGCTTTCGCTTTTTTTAATCGATGCCAATATTTCTGTTAACAATTATAACAGTTTTGCAGGCAAGTTTTGTTAACTCCAAAGAAGGTTGGATGGGACGAGGTGCGCAACTGCCAATTAATCTTTTGAATTCAATGCAATTAGATGGTCGTTCAGCGTCAGTACATGTGTTGTATTTTGAAGTATGTGAAATATTGACAGCAAATGATCGTACTGTCTGACAAGTGTAATATTTTAACAGACGAGAGTTTTATTTTTTCTTTTCCATCGTATAACATTATACTCCATAGTATTAATATATAATTTGTAGTGCTAATGTTTGGAAGTCAATGATATAACTATTTTTTAGATTGCATGCCGTTATGAGCGTCTGCTAATGGCTCGTCCACAGCCTGTCATACCAAAAGTAGCAGCTGCATTTCTTGATGATAGGTAATAACTTATGATTGAATTTAAAAAATAACTGCATATTCATCCACACACTAATTTTCAAATGTATAATTAGAGCATAAGAAGTTATGTTTTGCAAATTTGTGTGATAAGGAGATCATATGTCATTTAATTCCACAGAGGTATCGCATTTCGAGTGGCCCGTGTTCGTACTCGTATTGTGTACCTTTTCTGTCGATTTGTCAAAGCACATAAAACCGTGCTCAGTCCGCTAGTATCTGAGGTACATCCGCTTGTCAAAAATTATGGCATTTAGTACTTTTTTCTTGTTATTTTTCTTTCTGCTTTTTCAAATTTATTGTGGTTTTATTTTTTGTATATTATGAGATCCCTAGTCTTGTTCAAGTTATTGTAGGTTATTGCCCATTTGGCACCATTACTAGCCGTGTCTCCTCAGTCTGATCAGTTGCTCACTGCAGATGATCAAGCGTTCTTATTTGAAGCGACTGGTACACTTATCGTATTCGGTGAACTAGGAGTGGAACAGAAGGTATAATAAGTCTTAAGGAAAATTCGCCCTTTTAAATATTGTTTCCAGTCAATGTATATTGGTGAATTAGCAAATAAGCTGGGTGAAGGTTTCATAGCTGCTGCTACAGAATTGGAAGTAGTTCGTAAGTCTGGAGAAGAAGACAAGGTGAAGGTGTTAGAGCAGTTTATGGCCAACATTATCGGGTACTGTAGGTTAGTGTTTCAATAAAGGGATCATATATCTTTCAATATTTATCTCATCGAATCTATTTTAGTCGTCTTTCTAAAGCATTTAGCAACTTGAACTCAATGCAATCATGTAGATGTGTCGATATATACATGAAACTGCTCGACGTGAGCTCTTTATTGTTGTTTTCGTTTCTTTTTCTGCACAATCTTAGTATCAAATCAATTGTGAAACAGAGGTGATTTTGTTTGCATTAACTTCATTTGACAATATAGTGACACAAGCATTTTAATTAGTTTAGAAATGTTAAATAAAATAACTTTATGGATGATTTCTTGCAGTTGTTTTTGGGGTATTTGACCACTGAGAATGCGTTTCTTCTTGAATCAATCAGGCAACTCGCTCATCGTCTTGTTGTATGTCTTGACGTAGAACTACTTCCCATCCTTCCTTCTTTGATGACTGCTTTATCGGCGGTGAGTATTGAGTAGTGAGTATTTGACGTAATATTAATTTTAAAGTTCATATGTTTATCAAAGTGCATTTTCGATTAGGTCTCCACTGATTTGGATAGCATGAATCATCTACTTATTCTCAGTCATCAAATCGTTGCCAAGTTTAAGGTTAGTTTAACAAATGACAAGGGTATAAATAATTATGTGATTTACAAGATTTTGTGGCTATTTTATATTACGTAGTAATATTTTTCTGTAGTATTTCTCATAATGTCTGGATATTATGATTGCATTTATCTAACTTCATAAAAAAAACAACTTTTTATTATTATAGAAAGAATGCAACCGATCGGGTGTTGATTTCGGGGCAATTCTGGCATCAGCGGCTCGTCTTTCGGTTCAATTGAAACCAACACCCGCTTTACGAGCTCAGGGTAAGTGAAACGTAATAGTAAACATTTTCAATTCGCAGGATTTTTCTTTTTTGATTCCAGACGAGGCTGCTTATCGAAATCTAATTTACGTTCGCCGAGCATTCCTACAACTGTTTTATACTTCTGTAACATCTGATATACTTGCAGAAATCGCAAATGGTTTGTTCTTTATTATGTTTTGGGATCAATTATCGTGATTTGACCACATAGTAATTTCCATAGTACACGCAAAACAGAAAGTAGTGCTTAACATGGCAATTTCACGCTGACATTCTACGGAAATATTTCTACAATTACCAGTTATTACAGGAGATTTGTTTAATGATCTCCAAGAAGCTGCTACTCAATTTGCCCTTAGTGCGGATCAACCATGTCAAAAGCTTGCGCTTGCTACACTCAGCCGAACTTGTCTTCAAAATGTTCAGTGGTGGCAAAGGACGTTATGTACTGCCCTTGAAGTGCCCTCACTTCCGCACGTCACTGCATCAGACGCGGGAAGTATGGTGGTGAGTCATAATATTACCATGATATATAGGAATGCAAACATTATGTATTCATTGTTTGGTTTTTATATTATTATAGTAGTTGTATTAAAAAACTTAAGAATATGATTGGAGACTGTTTAATATTGCTATTAAATCAGGATATCATTCAAATTCTGTGCTCATGTCGATGAAACAAGTTCTGAGTCAAATTTTAATAAGATTTCACGACACTTCGACTTCGGTAAAATCTGGCGTTCAGGTTGCTTTACTAGTTTGGTGTTGCCAAAGGGCTGCCAAATGCGCTATTTTACCCTGGTTAGTAACTTGATATTAGAGAAGTCTGGCAGTAATAAGCAGAGCTGACTTGGTAAAGAGCAGTCAACTCAAATCCGTGTAATAGACCAAGCTCTTATATTCGTTCATCTCCACAATATCGCGTTTAACATAAATGAATAGTGGTTCTACAAAGAATTAATCGACGCCAAATTTTACCTTGTTTTATCGCAGTTTCATATTATAACCATCAATTATAGGTTGTTCACGAAGTAGCATCGACGCTAACGACACTTCGTCAAGCACATCCTGAAGAATTTGCTACCGCTGTGAAGTCATTGATGCCCGGTAAACTAGGAGAGGACTTATTATCTATGCTGGACAACTTGAAGTCTCGTGCATTGGATAAGCAGCTTCTAGTTTTGTATGAAAAAATCCGAAAGTCGCAACAACATGCTTAATTTGAGGATAAAAAGGACATGACTGCATGATAAAGCTAACGCAGCGCTAGCATTCAAGATGTCCTCTAGTAATAAGAATAACAAAGGAGTCAAAACACGTCAAATAAACTTCTAGTGTTGTTTTGAATTTATTTGAAACCAGTCGATTGTCATTCTTGAAATAGTCTGTTACATCAGTTCTTGGTGTAGTTTGGGCGTAAAGTTTTGAAAATCTGACCATCTTCTGCACCGTTGTTTTCAAAAAGATGTAAATTAAAAATAATAGATTCTTACTGGATGTGTGTAACATTCTTTCAGACATGTAAAGGATAGTAGATCGTTGGAAATCATTAATAACCTAGTTTTATCAGATATACTCGATTTAGTGGTTTGATACTTTCTCTGTTGTTAAAAGTATACGCTTGTTCATCACTTAAACCTTGGACATGTGATCAGTTTCATTATACATCGTAAAATTATTACTGTTTAAGTTTTTTTCTGAATAATTTAGCAAACAATTCTGTTTCTGATATGATTCATATTAGTGGACTTCTATTTCTGTCACATTTTGTGAACAGTTTCGAAATTATTGACGTTTGCTAAGGAAATCAATGTCATACTTTTTTAACAATTGAAACACCACTTCTTTTCAATGGAATCTGAGCACCATTACAGTGAGAGTACTGTATGTACCTATTCCGACACGTTTTGGATAGCAACTACACTTTTTTAAAATTAGAATTTTTTCAATACATCCACTTCTGTTCTATCCGTTAATTTTTTTATCATTCATTGTTACAATTTGTCAATTCTGTCGTGCCTCGAAGTTGTTGTTTTCTTTTTCTTTGATTTTTCTCGAAGATCTATATCATATGTGATTCTTCCCATAACATACGGTTGTGAATTGAATGAAAGTGTTGTTATTACTTCATTACAAAAAATATTTCTTTACACAGCATGGTAAATGTTGCTGAAATTTAACATCTATACACCGTATTGATTACATTATGCCATTATTGAAAATCCATCTTGATCCAAACATCGTTCAAAAGCGGCATTCCTCTTATCTTCCATGAAGGCAAAGATTCATAGAGACAACACAGAGCATGGTTTCGCACTTAAAGTCAGATTATCGACCTCATATGTGAGGTCAGGTTGTGCGTAACTAGACATTCGTCTTGCCTTAATTCAATGCGGTGATTCTACCCTGTACGCCTTCAGAAACTTTTGTGGTAGTGTTTTGTTTCTTGTGTAAAAATTCTAAGATTGATTTCCTTATGGGCCCTATCATATCTTTCAACCATACGTGCTCCTTTTATTGCAATGAATAGAGGATGGATGCAAATTTTTCACGAGACCAGGTATATTTTACCTCAGTGCATACAATCATTTTTACTGCCAGGATATGTCATGCATTATTCCGTTGTACGTAGGTGTTCTTTGCGGATTATTTAGTGTTATAGATTCCTTAACAGCTATGCTTACTTCATCAGATATAAAAGGTAAAATAGACAGAATTTTGATTGTACTAGACTTTTGGCCAGATGCTTAGTGTTTCCATTGTGCCTTTAACTTACGATACAAACCTCGTTTTTAATTTAAAACATTGCCACGGCAATAACTTTTTGATATTGGAAAACATCTAACTTTTTACAAAACTAGTGATTGGTTTTGTTCATGAACCTTTATTATGCAGCGACAGAATCTCAAAGTGAACAGAACTGACGAAATCTCTTCAAAGTCTGTTTTAAATCAATAGCCGTACTAATACCACGACATCACCCTTAATCAATGAGAATGGTAGATGCCGCTGCAGAACGGAACGACATGAACCATGTCGATACGGCCACACTCCGTTTTTCCGCCATCGCATCCTATCAGGAAGATAGTCTTCTTCCTGTTTTCGCCTGCCAAAGCAACGCTCTTCTTTTCTGAAAGTTATCAGATGAAAACGAAATAATAGATAACCACTAATTGAAAATTAGAAAAAATTTTTGCTTCGCTAAGTACTGGTGTTAATGAACAGTTAATGCTTATACGACTTCACACAGAATTCAACGTATGACAACTCTACAAATTGGGGGTAAAATAAAAGTCTTGTGATAAGAGTTACGCAAATACGAAAATCTAGCTCTGGTAACCTGATGTCCATAGTAATAAAATCAACATCGTGTTTTACAGAATCAGAATCAGATCATCTACTAATCAGAGCGAACAATGAGCATGTGCTCAAAAACAGGAAAAAACTCACCGTCCGGGCAACGCAAGTTCGTCTACGTCTCGAAGAAGGAGATTAACATGGCGATCAAAAGCAACAATGTATCCTTGGGCAATTCGATCAACTCGATTCAGTGCACGAATACGTACCTACATAGACTGCAATCACATGAGGTAACATCTCTTGTGTGAAAGGAGCAAAAATATTTCGATCATTCTTATTTAGTCATGTATATCCAACGTATTTTTGGAAGGCTCATATTCGGGAATGCACTTCCAATAGAATGATATCAAATATAATAGTGCCAATTCTTCAGATATTTTTAGACAAGTTTGATTATAGCTCAGCAGCACTGTGCACATAAAGTGATCACGTTCTGACTTAATTGCAAACCCTTCTTAGTAGAAAATAGAGCAATGAACATTCTTTTTTGAATCCATAATAGAAGAATTGGGTGTTTGAAAGCATACTTATAAAATAGGATTTCAAAAGGAGACCTGAAGTGAGACTATAATTCACACAATATTAGTTGGTACTCAACCACTAAAAGTTGAAATAGTATAACTATATAGAGTGAAAAAATAAGATTACCTCGAATGTCAAAACTTTTCTATCTCTCCAAATTATAAACGACCTGTACCTAATAATGATTATGCAAACCTCAACCTTGCGACATCCTTTTACAGCACAAAAGAGTAGCGACATAGGACCGGTAGACCATTCGTTGTGTTTGACGTCAAGAATCGCTGATCTTTAAAAAACTTTCCAAACAAACTGCACTAACGGATTAATGTATAACTAGGCTTGATTAAGCGTATGAAGAATTTGCAAACTTGAAATTGAAACCGGTGAAGAACAAGCGATTATGATGACTGAGGAAAAATTATGCCAATGCCAAGAAAAAGGAGAAAAATTGGTGCAAAGAGATCCGGTTTCCTCTAACATTTGTTAGTGATATGAACAAACTCTAGAAAACATAGAACGAAAACGGTTACTGAACGAATGAGAACCACTTTAAAACCTCCACTGGACATTATTCTCACCAAAATTTCTATATGTAAAACGAATTAAAAATAAAGAAAATTGTAGTATGGCAGTACTCTGCTCACCCCTTAGGTCGTTTTACACTCTTCTCAAAAAGATTGCGACCTTTAACTGTCATCTCCTCCAGACGAGAAACTCTGTCTCTTTTTTCTTGCCTATGAAAATGTACTAAATGTGCCTAGTAAAACCAATCTCAGCAATTTCTAGCACTTGCTTTTTGCTCTTTCGCTGTAATGATCCATCTAGTTTACAAATAAGCTCTGCAACTTCTGGTTGTTCTTCTGCAAGCAGCTTCTCGAAATCATCCAAATTTTCATGAACGTCACAAACGCAACCTGTTGGCGAAGAACTCAAAGCTGCGACAGGATCGAAATCCACAGAAAATGGATCACACATAACTATAATACAGGATAGACAATGAGAGATTCACATCGTTGATAAGCTATTTCTTTACTAACTTTATCACTAGTCTTCGTAACCACCGACTAAATTTCTATCATCAGCTCAGTGCTTTTCCGCCTTAGAAATTGAAGCATGATTATAAACAGTTTACTTTAGTTCGCATAACACATCTACACAGTGAGTGTCCTAGTGCTTAGTACTTAATTAATTTTCTGCCTCAATTTTACATATGAATCCAATATCACACTTGAAAAAAATAGATGATGGGCAACCGACACAAATTTTAGTTTTAGAGCAAGCATTTTTCACATTATTGAATGTTATAAAAAGATAACATGTAGTTTACGATAACAAAAGAACACTGAAGGAAAAATTGAAGCTTCACAAAAAAAAACCAGTAGCTGAAAACCAAGGGACTAAACGCTTGTTGTAAAACCATTTCTAACATAATAAAATATTACAAGTCTATACTATCACTTTGATAAACACATTTAAACACAAAATTTTATTCAAATACATACTTCAAGGACGGTGGTGGCGTAACTCTTAACGTGAAACGCCATCACACGACCTCGTATTCTCGACTAGCGAGGATTTGCAGACATTGGGAAAACATCGAAACATTACTGGGGTGAATGAAACCTGGATTGGCAGGTACAGGGCTCGCAGATGATGGGAAGAAACTCAGACTTCGGTAAAAAAGATACTCTATATAAGCAATGCAGCCTGTTCGCTACACGACTGAACTATAGAGCATCATAAATTACTATATGGGCAAAAACTGGGCATTTTGAAAGCCCTGGTTGAAAGTACTACCCTCATCGATTCGGCACTGAGAAACCGGGCGGTGGCGGTACTGTATGCTGTACCATGTGATGTGGTGCAATTCGTCCATTAGCCTCGAGTCCAAAGGTCGATGGAAACCATCTTGCGCCAAGAGATGAATGCTGTGTTGCATGAGGTTGATGCAAATGATGTAAACTGCTACCGTTGTGATTAGCACCTTCAAGGTCACTAACAAAACGCACATTAACGTTTGGAAGCAACGCTTTTAATCCTTCTTGCCAATCAGAAATTGACTGTGAAGAAATCGTAGGACGTTGTGGAGGCGTGAGGCCAGGCGGAGGAGCACAATATGGATCGTACTGCTGTCGATGTTGTGGATGTTGCTGGTGCGTTTGATGCTGGTGCTGTGCGTGATGTTCAAACGGATAATGTAATTGATGTTGCATTTGTTGATGATGTGGTTGCGAGTGCTGATTATTTACCAAACTAGCAAACATTTCTAGTGGCGATGAATGAGGTTGGACTGAATTTACGGAAGCCATTAATGATGGTCGACTCCACAAATCTCGCAACGAGAAAGCTTCCTGACGCTGCTGTTGAAGATGCAGTGGAACATGCTGACTCATGTAAGGAGCAATCCTGAAAGGAAATACAAAAAGAAAGTACTGGCTTCTCCAAACACTTTAATGACGTTTTGTTTATCACCAATACTCCAAAAAGACACACAGTCTTAATAAATCATAAAGTATCAGACGAAAACTTGTGAAGAACTAACGATGGTTGTTTGACCTTCTCTTCCTCTTCAAGTAACCTTGCAAGACCCTTAGACGACTCATTAAAAGGGTCGAAACCGAGGTCGTCATCACAAGTGAACCCTCCAAAACCTGCAAAACAATTTATTTTGACTCAACATCTAACCCAATATATTCCTACGAAATACCAAACCTGGTGGTGACTTTGTCACTAGAGTTTTTTGAGCAGTCATTGATGGATGGAGTGCGGATGATGTAAATGATATCGTATTATTTGTAGTAGTCTGAGGCGAAAGTCCCAAAAGCGTTTGCCAATTGACTAGAGGAGCAGGAGCCTCTCTTACAGGCGCAGGAGCCGGAATCATCCCTGACCCAGTATCTTCATTCCCACACAACAATCTGCAAATATAACAGAACGGCTCTTTCATTTTCGAAAATGCCAGAAAACACCATTTTGGATGATTCTGAATATTATATATGATAAAATGAAAGCTCCTAAATAACTCTCACCGTAATAACTTAGAATCAGTGTCTTGATTATAAATGGAATTTAACTGTTTCGGCCTCTCAATCGATTTCAATGATATCGACTTACGATCCACGACAGCTTCAGGTTCGGAAGTCTTACAATCCTTAATCACACGTATATTATACATTCATGAGGATATCACAGAAGGAAGAAATTATAGATAAGCAATAGCAAAATCTTCAATTTTTTTAAAGGGATGCTTGATTTTATGGCAAAAATTTTTTGAATGGCATTGCTCTATACAATGAGACAAAAAGGACTAGTCTGTTGCCATCCCTTATCCTCATAGATTACTAATATGTCAACACTTTCGGAATGAAAGGCTGGTAGGCCTCAGGGTAGGCATTAAACCACATGTACTGCATCCAAGTATCCACTCGTAAAAAAGAGATTAGTCTTATGAATCCAAAAAATAACTCACAATAGAAGAGTACACCTTTTCCTGTACTGGAGATGATGACGATGATTTTAAACCTGATGATGTATGAGGAAGTGATTGCGCAGCTGCCTGGTTACTTCGATCGCTTTTGGGAATGTTTTCCTTATCTTGGGGTGAAGACTGGCGATCTTGAGATGCAATTTCTGATGACGTCGGATCGCCAGGTGGTGACTGAAACAAGGATTTAAAGAACTAAAGACAAAATTAAGTAACATTCGTTGCGCATAACACTACAAACTATTGTCCATAACACTAACAATTACCCATGCCATTTAATTTTCGCCGCAACATACTATAAAAAACAATGTTTTAAAAAAATAGGATGAAATAAAAACAATGGAATTTGAAATGCCAAAAATTTGGTCATAGGCGGACCAAAAAGATTCTGAAATGGTAGAACCATTACAGGTATTGTCAATCCACTTTTTCAAAGTTATTTTTGCAGCTGATTTATTGCAATGTTTGAATAAATAAGACAAATATGTTTAATTTTCAACCAGGAATTATGCACAAAACAATTATAGGAAAACCAACAAAGGTGCACTGTCTTTTCATAGAGCTGAAAATCATATTAAGTGATTGACGCAGTGTTTCTCAATTCTGAGAAGATAAACCTAACAAATTTAGCTCGATACAACTTATTTCCAAACGCACAAAAACACGAACAGCAGATTCTTACCTTCACTTGAGCGCTTTAGTATATTAACTGAAAAGTTTAAAACATTATGAAGCACGTTCCTCACCTCCTCACCACCATTATACCCGCCATCTCTTGTACTATCTGTCTCTTCGCTTGTTTCGCTTCCATTTTGATCCCAACATGCAGTATTCCTGTTGGCACAAGACCTAAACTGATTAATCTAAACTGAATTAATCACTTTACAAAGTTTCCAGGTTCTCTACAATTTTACCGCAACCTGTAGACTATAAGCTTATTAATAACCACTACATTTACTCCATACTATAAGCCTAAGCCTAAGCCAACGCTACACTGAGGCTTATAAGCTCTCGCATTATGTAAAACGAAGTGCACATTGTCGATCAATGATAACTATGCAATTATTCTAAGGTGGCGTGTCATAATAATAAGTTCAAGTATATGGAAAGCTGACAACAAATTCAATCAGATACTTCTTAACATGCATTGGGATTCGGAAAGAGAAATTAGTGCGTGCAAAACTTCTTTTACAAGTTGACTTTCCACTTTAATCAATGTATACTTTCTACTACCTATATTCTTTACACCATAGCGCTTATAAGATAGATGAAAAACACTTTCTAATACGTCGACGGTATCCTGAGCATTTACAAGCGTGATAATTCGGGATTAAAATTAAAACAAACCTATATAATCTCTTCATCTTGACATATTCTTAATAATGAGCTGTTATTAGTTTTCGCGTTTAATTTCCTTCTGTAGCAAACGTGTTTTAAAACAAAGAGATGATCAAAAAATTATTTTACAATCTTAGAAACTTTTGAATTATGAATTTACTTAAAGATGTAAGAAAATTAGGCAAAAACTAATAACAGCATATTTCTGAACCTAGCATATGAATAATGAACTAAATTCTATCACAAAATTAGGTACTGATACTAACCGATTTCGTTTTTCTTGTGATTGCGGTAAGGTCTTATTTAACACAGTATCTATCAGCCTGAAAAACTGTGGTAAAAAAGGAACTAACAACCAAATTCTAGAGAAAAAATTGGACAAGGTCATAAAAAATTGCAACTTACAGCTTCTATTCTGACGCCACAATGAATTGTATACTTAATTTTCAATTTTTAGTCATTTAGTCAATTTTTCTGCCCAGAAAGCTTGTATCGTGTGTGAGAAACACCTTTACCTTATTATGAGCCGTAAGCAATTTCAAGCGTAAATAAAGTGATTACAAATAGAAAATTTAATTTTTAACTTCATTAATTGCAGAAAATCTCACTATATACATACATATATATAGATATAAGTACATAAAACAAAGTGAAAACTGCATTATTACTAATCAGCATAAAGCAGATTAAACATTATAATTGGCATTAATAAAGCATCAACTAATACAATTAAACAAAAATCTACCTTCTCTCATATTCAGCATGCTTCCCCATGTGCATATCTTCCTTTGTAAAACTAATATCACTATCGGCTATCTCATGCAAGTACATACATTCCTGCAAAAATGAATGGATTAAAACACAAGTAGACATCAAATAATCAATAAATGCAACGCTTAATTAACGTCACTACAGTTTCTATGTTTTATATAGAACACGCATTCATTATTTCAGCATGACGTTAAACACAAAGCATATGTGCTTACTGAGCGTGGCACTACTGAGAACGCATATGCAAGTGTTCACATTACCGGCTTGAAACACTTTTGACTCCGCAAGAAAGAAGAGCAATATTTTGTCGTCCCCAACGAGGCCTTCACAATTCGACCATCTAGTTGAGCATTGCAAACAGCCTTAAAAATTCTCTAACATTCAGTAACTTTGTAATTTCTCCTCAGTGAAAACGAGACATCACACATACTTGTATGGCCCTCAAGGCCTCTTCAACTTTGCTATAGGTCACATAAGCCGTATGACTAGGTTGTGCATGTGGGTGGTTAGCAATTGGCGCTGTCCCAACAACGACCTAAGCAGAGATGCTTGCATAAAAATACATCGTATATGAGAAAAATATATGAAAAATATTGTAATTATCGACTCACTTTCAATATTTTGCCAAACTTGCCAAAAAATTCTGGTTTTTTTAATGTGTCAGAATCAGCTACCCGTGGAGACAAGCCCACAACATAAACTAAGTTCTAAAACTTCTATAGTATATACCGTACTCTGTGAAAAATTCACATATGGACAAAAATCAAGATGAGAAATTACCTTTTGTAAAACTCTGTAATTAGCGAGGTGAGTTCGAGACTCTGAAATACGTAATTTTTCTGCTTGCTGTTTCAATCGTTTCTCATCCTTGATCCGTTGAACATCAGCGCAAGATAGTGGCTAGATCACAAATACATAATGATCAAAAAAAAACCAAACACTCCTGCAAAGCACTAGAAAGCACAAAATTTCCGTAGTAAACAATACTCCTACAATCTTGTTCATTTAGATATCCAAAGTGATGACAGCAGATCAACTTAAATACCATCTGAAGGTTATAATTGACTATTTAAAGCACAAGAACAATCCACAAATCTCTAATTTGACTAGTAATGTAATTAAACTCCAAACATACGTATGTTTCATGCAAGTTAACCAGTAATTAGATTTCTCACACTTTGCTCGCTTACTTGCGTTTACTGAGTGTAACACTTGTTACACAACCTTTCAGCATAAAACATTTGTACTTCTTTGTAAACAAGTCAAAACCAGAAGGTTTAAAGCTTGGTCTTGACAAGATGAAAATCTAAAGATTCTACAAAAAGGAAGCATCGATCAATGAATGTACCATTTGTATCATTCTACGAAACAAGCCTGTTCCCAGCCTTTGCATTTTCAGGAAATATTGACGGAATGTATATTCATCCTACTTAGAAAGCACGTAGCGCAGCGGTGGAGCTGCCCCAAGGATATGCAGGCCCGAAAAAGGTTCGTAGCCGCACTAGGGTCAATCAAGCACGTCAAAATCCACCACCAATTGGCAACTTGATACCACGAAAATCTAAGATAAACTACACTGACACAATGAAGAGTGGTTCACTCTAGGCACTCCTAAACCTATCTCGAATTCAACAACCTCCATGATATCACGTTAAACACGAATGCGTAGGCCCACATAACAAAAGTTGATCGGCAACAAAGCTTATCTATACTCAACTTATATATCCACGTGATTTTTAATAGAAACGAACGTTGTAGATGAAAAACCTATTGAATAATGAAGGTACAAGGAGTATTGAAATGATGAGAAGTAAAATAAAGCACATATCTATTCTGTATCGTTTCGGAGATAACCTCAAAGCATGTAATAGATTTACATACCCATTGTGTCTATCGTGAAGTAATATTTAAACAATATTTTACATTGGACACCAGAAGTGTTACTGACTTATTTTAAAAATAACTGATTCACAAGCACATAGCTTGATGCAGACGAATCGATATTGCAACGTGTTCATCTTTTTAAACCGACATTTTTCACGAAATGATTAAACTCATTAGTCTCAGGAACACAATCGTTACTTTACACATAACCAGAATCCCAGATTATTTAACCTAGCCTAGTCATTTCATTAACGATCACCAATAAATAATAACCATTTCATCTTATAGTCGGTTTTAGTCACTAATTAGATGGTTAGATAGCAGTATTCGCAATACTTTCACCAGCAAGAGAGCTGAATTACCTTGAATGTGACAGGATCCTCAGGATATGGTTGTCGGCACGCTGGGCAAAGACCATTTTCGTCCGTAAGTAATCGATGCCAACAAAACCTACAAATCTAAAAAACAAAGCGCAATATTATGCGTGTGAAAATTCGCAACTGGTACCTAAGGCTTCTCTGTTGTACGACCGAAATTGCATTTAATTTAAAATTAATACTAGCGCTAAATTATTGGTATTAAATACATATTTTTGAAAATTAAATTCACCAATTGTACATTTATTATATACGTCAGCTAATAAAACTTAAAAACACATGCAGTGGTTTCTACTTATACAGCCAGAACATAATATTCAAAATTGACTACAGATTACACTACAGTTGGACGTCATGGATACCCAATAAAAAAGCTACAGACCTGATACTCGCATTTACAAGGGTAAAAATCTAGGTCATCAATCTCTAACTGCTCCATACAAAGTGGACACTGAAACATGGAAGGATCCAACCAAAAATTGATAAGAAGAGAAATACTAATGAACACACTTAATGTTAAAAAAAACTTGCCTCTTTGTCGGACTGTTCGTCGCTACTACACGACATTTTCCCCGGAAAATTTCGATCAACAAGACAGTTGATAATGCTGAAATTGGCAAAAATCTACCGATTCACACCTACACTGACAATACAAGTGAATTGGAAGGCAGAACATATGTTGAAAATGCTTCTATATCAATTTCTAAACAGCAAGATAGCAAGAAAAATTGAAAGTCTGTGAATAAGAAAATGTACATAATATAACAACCGAATGTTTTACTAAATAAAGTCACCGATGCTTAACACCGCTTTATCTTGAATAGTTGTTAAATGAGTACATAACTGGCAATTTAAGATATATATGAAAAATAAACGACTAGCAACCCTCTAATCTGGAAAAAAATTAACCCTTTTGTTTCGAAAGCTAGCTAGAGCAAATGCCAGCTGCGCAAACATGCGCTGTACTTTGACAAGATGGGTCATTAGATTAATTCACTATACAATATAATTACCAGGGCTCTTATATTGCTGGTAACCAGCATTACCAACTTACTAAGTATACGACTCAACAGACTAACAACGACATGCTTGCTCTAATCAAATGCAATGAGAATTAGTTGCACAAAGGACCGTTGATTTCCAGTGCTATAGAACATTCTTAATAAGTGAACAGCCAGCACTGTTACTCAATAATGACTGGAGTTATGAGACATCACAGATATCGATTGACGGTAACGACTGACCGGCTAGTCTCCGTGCGTGGCGATGCAAGCAAAACTAAAATCGAACAACGTTCGTCGTAGGACCACACATCATGTGGAAAGGCCTGTGCCTTACGATTTTGAATTTGTGCTTTATTTTTATTGGTTTAAATTTTCTCTTGTACCAACGCTCTGAGTTATGTTGTCGCTCATAAACAGAACTAATATGGATGGTGAAACAAGTGGTAGTCAGACGATTACTGAAAAACCTTTTGAAGTACTTCTTCGAGCCAAAAGGAAAGCGTGTGAGGAACTGTCGTTATTGACGCAAACAATATCGTCTGTTTCCTCAAAAAGGTGAAGTTGTTATCTTCTTCTAGTGAAATTAAAAGGTTTCACATATGTCTAAGTAGGTGTAGCACTCTATTAGTCCTATCAGCATGTAATTTCTCTTTCTCTAAATGTCGTACGAGCAAAAAAACACGTATGTTAACGAATCAATTGTAAGAAATAGGATAATAATAAGATAATTCTGTTATTTCACCAAGAGTATTATTTGAGCATAAACTCAAAGACAGTTTGATACTAAATTGATTTCTGAGATTTTTTCAAAACAAATGATGAAGTTATGGTGTGAGAAGCTACGCTGGACTGATAAGATTATCGCTCGCAACTCACTGCTCACACCACTAATCTGTTCGCTTTCAGATCCAAGATTTGCTTAGAGTCTTTTTCTACTTACAAAACTCTTGTGAAGTCATATAAGGTATGCTAGTTCATCTTTCTATGGAATAAATAAACGAACATTTTCGTCTTATTTATTGGTTTCGTTTGGATTTCTGTCTTTTTCATTACATTTTTGGGTGGAAAGATGAGCAACTCTTTCTGATAATACATTTTTACGTGCAGTAATGAGATACATATCTAAAAATGAACTGGTCTTGCTGTATTTATGATTAAATACTATAAAAGGTAGTATTCTGACTTTACTTATGCATATCGAAAATTGCACACGCGTTGTTATGATTAGCTTTGGTTTTTCAGTTAGACCTGTGGGCTGGAAACGAGATAAGTCCGCGAGAATTAGCTGTTCATGGCTGGAAGTGTACGGCAAAAAATCAAGTGCAGTGTATTGCATGCAAACAGTTCCTATGTACAGCTATGCCGAAAATCACAGATGTCGATGTAGATGTGTACAATAGATGCTTAAGGTGAATGCGGTTTTGAAAATACTAAATGCTCACATTTGATATGTTGCCGTAAGCGGGTTTCAATTTTGAGAATGTTTTGCAACTGTGGTTTTTTAGAATATGGAGGATAACATACATTGCATCATGATTTATATCGTATACATAAATGTGTATATAAGACATGCATATATAAATATGAAGATGGAAATTGGTGTAATCCATTCTGAAGAAATATGCCACCCATACGTTGTCTTGATGTTTTCGTGGAGATATTTGAATGGGAGTGATGCAATTCTTTGAGCGAACCGGCTCTGTCTTTTACCCTTCCCGTATTGTTCTGGTGCGAATCCCGATTAGTGTCATAAACTTTTGGCAACCAAATATGCATAGCTGTAGCTTCCGTAGATTTCATGTTATTCTGACGTTATGTTGCATGTTATCTTTAATTTATTCATATTTTTCTATTATTAAAATATCAGTTTTTGTATACACACAACATCGACATCATGCTACTATTTTTTTTATTTGAAAACTTTTCTGATTCAAATTCTAGAAATGTTGTTTGTAATACGCAGATGTTATGCTTGCCGTCAGTCAACATAAAAAACTTCAGATCCCCCTGCTTCATTTTTGTGATGTTCCAGGTAGAGGCTATAAGATAATAATACCGTTCTCTATTGCCACTATATTACACTTCAGTTCAGATTTGTTCTGCGAGAATGTAGTCTACAGACTTAAATCGACGTTTGTAAATTACTCTATATCTCTTCTGAACATGTTTTCCTCAGAATTTTGTTTATAGCTTGTCATCTTCAGCGATCCAAAGGACTAGAATTCAATTTTTTCGTTATGTATAAACGGCTAAGATTCAACGAAGTGATATAGTCAAAGTTTATGTTAACTTCTCAATCACTTCGCCTTCTCTGAATATTTCGCAAAAAATTTCCACTATATTGACGCAATTTTTAGGCGCATTCGTGAGCGAATACTCGGTTCACATGTGCTCACTTGCTTGTATAGGTCGAAGCCTATCGAATTTAAACACGATGTTGATGAGAGTTTTCTGAACAATGTCCTCTGGCCGAGAATATCTACGTACAACATGGATGGTCTAGTGCTGAATATGGTATGATCAGGGTTTCATCGTTAGTTTTATTGCTTGTGGTTCTCTCTCAGTTTGGAGGCTTGCTAATCCTCAGTTCCATATTTCCTGTGAATTTCTATATTTTTTGATATTTCATTTGGCTTTAGTGTTCTGACTTTTAACTCATAAGTAGATCAGGTCGCATTGCGAACATTAAAGTTCGAACTTCTATCACGGGTTATAGTGCTATCAGATAGTATTTGTTGCCTAGTGTGTTAGAGTCAGATCATTGAAAAAAAATTCGCGGATCAAAGTGCTACAAATGCATTATCTTGCACACGTGGTTATACATGTGTACATATATATGCAAAATATAAACGGAAGAAACGAGCATGGATTTTTCAGACTATTCCAGACGATGTCGTAAAATACATAAAAGAAACGAAATTTTCACCATCTCAAGAGGCTGTTGTTGCAGCTTCTTTGGGATGGTCAGTAGAAATAGAAAGCATTGTTGGTCAAAAACAATTCGTAGCTGTATGCGAATATTGCGCAAAGAATTTCATACTTGGGTGAGTAATTTAGTCCACAAGAATCTTTGATTGTCATTACTCGTGATATATTATGCAAATGAAGTACCCACTTTCGTTTTAGTCATATTGCTTTCGATCCAATCAAGACTCATCGACGGTGGTGTCCGGTGCTTGATGTAAATGAAGATAGTGATATCCCTTTGTGGACAATCATTTACAGACGCATTACTCCAGCTGTGCAAAATGTTCGTGTATATTTGTCCGAATGTTAAGTATCAATTAGCACGTATGTTAATATTCCAGACATCATCGCCTGTTACAACAAAAGAAATAGAGCGAGCTAAACGCACACTTGACCGGTCATTGTCCGTGATTGCAAGATGAATTCAATAGGTTCCCTCGTCATGAAGATCTGCCTCCCTACTTCAAATTTCCAGATTTCGTTTTTGCTCCATGATGAAGAAAACTAAACAACATTGTAACATGTGAAATAAGACATCATGAGATATTCAAGTTGCCATTATTTTGCTTGATCCAAACAAGTGAAGTCTCTAAATTTGTTCTGTAATATGCATACAATTCGTAACGCAATCGTTTTTAGGTTGAGAACTAATGCTAGAAATCTTTATGCATCGTTTAAAATACCATACAAACACGTCGCACTTGTAGTACGTTCACAAGGTAATTAAGTATTTTCTTGCAGGCCCCTTAGCAGACTACTGAAAACCTCACTTCTCTAGTCCATAGTAGTCACGAGAATTTATTGTATTGCAATTCAATGAATTGGATTAATGCAAGTGTTCCTATACAAAATATGAGAAGGCACAGCCGCAAATATATACACTGAGAAAGATTTACATTAAACGAAAAACGAAACGCACAATACCTAAAGATGGCAAGAGTTACTGATCATGATCATCATGTATATCCTTGCATAGATCTTGGTACTGTAATCATTGTAATCATAATTACTAAGAGATACCATATATATTTACTACCCTCTCAGAGTAAATGATTAGAATTTTGATAAACAAAGATAAATGCTCGACTATACAGCTTCGTGAAATTCTGAGAATATTAATAGTATTGTTAGAAAAAACCATAGGAGAAAAATAGGGCTACTTCCCAAACGCTTTTGTCAATGATGAAAAGCCATTTCTTTTTGACGTTGTCGATTTACGATAGCTCTCTGGACGGAAGGTTGAACCTAAAAGAAAAATTGGGTAATAACGTATAATTTGGCATGACTACATGAAATTGATATGCTAGTGTTGGTACAATTATCGCATAATTAACAAAATATTCACGAGACGAATGCCAAAGAAAAATTCGTTGGCTGTCATAAAAGTTTATATCCCATCATGCAGTGTAATTTAATAATTGAATTTAAAAAATAATAATAACAGTCAAGTAGGAATATGTTTTAAAAATTAGGAACTCCTATTGCGTTTCCCTCGATACTAACGGTCAAAGAAATATAAGATTGAACCACAATGAAAGTTGAGAAATACTGTTTTGTTGTTTTTATTTAATAACAAAAACCAGTGAATACACACCACCACATTCCGGGAAACAATTGAAGAAACATCCATGGACACCTGGTCTTACGATGATCCTGGAGAAGGAAGCAGGAAACGGTGAAACATTTCATTCTCCTCAACGGGTAAGGTATCCCGATAGGTTCTTCTCGTCTGCCGTATCCTTTGACCTTCATTACCCCTTTTTAAGCGTACTGTTCACGATGTCTGACCATCAGGCTGGTGATTTTACTGCAGTGCGTTTTATGTCTAGATCTATTGATCTAATCACAGCTCGTGTCCACCCGGGGTCAAAAACTTAGAATCAAGCCTTTGTATTCCTTGTTCTTCTCACTATGTCTATGATTCTCTTATATGTTACCCAAGCCGCTTGTTTTCTGCCTCTGTCGCTCATCATACTTATTTCATGACCTAGATACAGACCCAGCATTCTGAGAAACCTCGCAATCACGAATTTATGTGCTAGTGATACTTCTGCTTTACTATTGTGTGATTATGGTGCATCATGCTTAATGCTTTTTAGAATTTTGCTGCCCACGTGGTTGTTCTTCGTCCATTCTGTTAAGGATCATTCTTGTTAAAAGATTATAGACACAAGAGAGAACAGACGAATTGGGCAATAATTACCAATATCGCGAACGTTTCCCTTTTTTTTGAAGCAGCATAGTTTTGCCAGTTTTCCACCGATTTAGAGCTTTAAATTATAACAGGTATCCTGTGAAAAATCAGAATTCTAATCCATCCCAATGAATGGACTGAAGTTTTCGAAGATTTGTTGGAGGTAATCCTTATCCTCCTCACATGTACTTTCACTTTCAGTATGCACATATGCATAGATGTATCTATGTACATATACTAAGTATGAGTCAACCCCATAAATCCAACCGCGTATCAACAGTGCAAGGTCCGCGATTTATCCCTCTATTTACTCCCTATTTGGAGTCGTGACACGTAACCACATTGCTAAACGGCTTGAGATACCAAAAAAGGACATTTTTGAATGGATAATATACGGCAATAAATGAAAAAGTGATCCTCATATGTCGTTGGTGTTGTATCGCTTGCAAAAGTCCAAATCGGAAACCATCCTTAGTAACCAAGGTACATTCCGAATTTTTTCATTTTTTCCTTTTCTTCAGCAAACCCCATTTTGATCTGTCCAAATGCTTTTATCCGACATAGGATAGTTACGACTCAACAAAAATTACTGAGGAAAAAACATAATATTGGCAACTACGACCATTACATGGTGCACAACAATAGAAATTCAATTTTTACTTCGCCATGATACTTATAACATCGGTAATTAGGGTAAACTATTAATTCAATTTCACTTGACATGCTTGTAAATGATGGTAAACCCAACTTTCATAGAAATAACTTCGATCTGAATAATTCAAATCGAATGGTAGATGACTTTTAGCTTCAAGTCCCAATATATGTAACAATCACTTCCATACTGATGTTTCATTTATGGAGTATGAGTGAAAAGAAAGAATGCGTTTTGTAATAGAAAGCACTTTTTTAGGGAATGCGAGAACTTAATGCACATTATTCGCGTTTTAGCATACAGAAAAATGAATTAATGGTGAAAAACACTGTTGTTGTAAGAAAATTACCTCACCTATTCGACTGGCAGCACCCATTTGTGGTTGTGGTGGGACTCGTGAAGTTGGCTCTGTTCGGTAAACTGATGGCTGTTCAATCCTTTTTGTCTCACTACCGCCTGTACGTGGCAAACTACTGCTACGTTTTGTTGGTGATGACGTCGGAGCAACTAAACATTGTAACCATTCCTACTTCAAACACAATAACAATGTTACTCAAGACTATAAAAAAGGACGATAGGCCCATACAGCAAATATTCACAAAAAGATAGAATTCAAAACTAGTGCATTATGTTTAGGAATATATTCGACTTAATACGGCCACAAACTTACTTGTTGCGGCCAACTCAGCTCAATCCCAGATATTCTAATATCCTTGCAAATCAAATCATGATACAATTATGATAATTGCAAAATAAATATGAATTGCGGTTGTATCTAAACAGAATTTTCTTTTAACAAAGTTAAAAATTGATTGGAGATAAGCCTAAGCAATGGAATATCACTAAACCATGGCGGAATATAAAATTTTGATCGGCGTTTAGATTTTGATCTTCGTATCATAAAAAAATGTGAGTTCAATAATATTTTTCAAAGTAAACAGTGACGCATCTCAATCCTTTATGCAACACTATTTAAATTACTTCACAGTTTGTCAAAACAAACTTACATTAGCCAAAAAGAATAAAAAACCATACCACTGCATGCCATAGATTCGATTGCTGCTTCCAATTCTTGCAATTCGGGTTCAGCATATCGTGGAGGTTGAATTCTGCGCGATGATCCCAGCCCCATTGCAGGTACTTTTTTCGTTGGAGAGCCTGGTTGCCTGCATATCACAAAACAAGAGTTGTTTTGATTTGATTGAAAAAAAATATTTAAAAAATTTTTTATGAATAAACTATTATGCTTTTGACAGTCAAACGAATATATAAACAACTACCTCGGTGAAGAAACACCTCTAGCGGGCGACGATGGAGCACGAGGAAGACGGCTCTTTTCAGAGGGAAAACTGCTTGATGTTGCCAATCTTGTTCGAGATGCTAAGTTGCTCGACGATGTTGCACAACCAACTGATGAGCTATTGGACGATCCTGCCGATGTAGCCATCCTATTCGCAACAACTAGAGAGCGTTCATCAGCCAGCTGCGGAAGGTGCTTGAAAGAAATTAATCAAGAGGTAACACTATTAGTTGCACTCGAAGAATCCTACATATTACAGCATTTCGTACACAAATTTATAGCAAAAAGCACTAACAATAAAGTAACAATACAAGGTTGGATCCTGGTCATTGATAACCCTTTTGTTAGAAACGATCACAATTCAGCAATAACTTTTACGCAAAATCGATATTGATTTGTTAACAACGAAAGAGTTGGTAGAAGAATAAGCTACTACAAATAAATTGAAATGAGTCATTCGACATAGCGTTAAAAGTTGGACTGACGTTAATAGTAGAAATTTTGAATTTGCATTTTTGCTCGACTTATATATCCACAGATACTAATTTTGTTGTAACAATCTTTTACAAAACTTAGAAAACTCTTCGAACAGATTTTAGTTTGTCGTAGTGTAACCAACAGTTCAAAAAACCCTAAGAAATAAAGCTGACGACAAAATCATAGAGCTTTAAAAACTAACCGTTCCTGGATTATCAAAACCAAGTTTCGACGTCGAAATAAAATTCTTACGCAGCATTGATAAGTCCGCTTCTTGGCCTTTTATAACCTCCTTGAGACTTACATTTTCAGCCTAGGTTTTAGAAAATGCAGTAAACCTAATTAATGTTCTAAAAGCATATCGGAAAACATTGGCAATTGATAACCTTGAGAGACTTGTTCATGCTTTTGAGAGAATCACGTTCGCCACGTAAAAAAATTATTTCTTTCTTGAGCTCCTCCAGCAATGCTTGATCTGCAGCCGATATCACATCTATGAAGAAACATGAGCTTATAAAGAATATTACAAGTATTGAATAATGAATCAGAATATATATTCATGGGAAACAACTTTTGTTAACAGCGAAGATGTTGAAATAAACTCAAACAAAAATGAAAATAGATATCTTATTCTGAAAGTTTCAAAATGAAATGAGGAATTTCAAGTTCTTACTATGCGACTCAGATTTGACCCGTAACTCATGCATTTTCACCAGCATGTGCTTTCGCTCATTAACAAGAAATAAAACCATTGTTTTGTGACGTTCCCTTTCCGCCTCTAGCTTTCGTTCAACTCTCTCTGTTTCAGCTTTACTTTCCGCTACATCATTGATTTGGATTTCCAACTGGAAAATAGATACGATGCGACACCATTAACTGACTTGATGAAAGCTAGTGATTAACTATTATCTCAAATACTTGCCTGTTGAGTGAGTTTCTCACGCTCCTTTTCAAGTAATGCAAGAACATCATCTCCCTGTGCTGCATACCTACTCTTCCTTTCCTTCTCAAGCTCAAGTTCCTTCAATGCCTTCAAATGTCGCTTCTCTGCAGCGGCAAGTAACTAAATTATAACAGATAAGCAAACATCAAATGCATGGAAATCCCAGCTAAAAATATCAAGAAAAACGAATTTTGCACAAAAAAATGCATAAATAAAATCGTGGATATTGGCATAAATATTATAACGGCTGTACAAGAACACGTCTATTCACTGGACAAATGCACCTACACTTTTAGCTCGCAAATGACTGCGCCTCTGTACAGCAATTAGTTTCTCCAGATAGATGAGTTGTGATTCGTAAAGTTTACTAATTTCATACTCATCAAGTTCCTCCTCATTTACCGTAGAATCCCGACGTAATGCACGCATAGGATCGTTTCCAGTGAGCTTACCATATTTAGCATCATAGAGGAAAAATTTTGCGCGTTCATTCTATAAAAAGGAGAATTTAAAAAAGAAGATAAGGCAAAATAAGAACACATTTTCTTCAATGTTACTCAAATAATTGACTCCAAATAGACAAAATAATATGAACAAATGAAAATCTCAAAAAATTTGTTTAAAGTTTACGTTTTACAGTTATGAACATATTTTCTAACAAAAAAATATGCGTTATGCTGAATAAATGTCAACAATTTTTACTTACACATACACCTTAACATAAAGAAAAATTAAACAAATATTGTTGAAACACTGCAAGTTTTACAAGCACATTCAGGACTATTTATATGAAATAATATAAATTAGCAATAAATATGTATTTTCCGACTTTGCTGCAGTCACTACAACTTGTGCGGAACAGAGATTCTTGAAGATAGAATTAGCGTTGCATAGAGTCCTATTTGTTTGATTCCAGAATTGTAGCAGGCGTTTGATGCTACATCTATTCTTTTCAGTGGTACAGTAGACTTCAGACTATCACTTATGTTTATGAGGAAAATATTACGGTCAGTAACGTTTATACCACTGAATAGAAAAGACCAATTAGAATATTTATATCTTTAGTGCTATGTCTCTCACCGCGCATAAAATAGGATGGAATACACGTATCAGCTGACATTACTTTTGAACTTGTCAAACTGTCTTTCAAAATCGATCTACAATGACAAGATTTTCATGATGATGTTGAATGAAGTGTGTTCCGATTAATATTGAAGTGTTGCGATGTAAAGGAACAAATTATAGAATGTCAATCAAGAATTCCTTTTTGCTCCTTTATTGATGTAGTAAAACAAACAAGATTTAAGCGAACAGTAAACGCATTTAAAAAATATGGAACGAAAGCTCACCCGTAACCGCGTCAAGACTTCATCGCGAGCTTGTAACTCTCCTTCAAGATACGACAAGAGTTTCAGAAGCTCATCTCGAGTAAAATCGTCAGAATCATGTAGCACCTCATTGTTCTGTGGCTCTATTCGCATATTTTCTAACGTAGTGTAGTAGTTGTCATCATGATTTACATCGAGATTCATTGTTATAGAATATCGATGGACATGGTTTTATTTTACTAAAACGCCCTTTTTAAGATAAGTAGATTTAATAGGCACTTATCAACAATAGTTACGACAAGTACAAACGCAAACTCATTTAATACGATAAAATTACCCTCTTTCCAAACAAAAATACAACACCATCGAATATTTTCAGGATCAAAAAACTAATTTAGAAAAAAATAAAAACTCCTATTTCTAACTCATTCGTCTCATATTTAGTAATGGACTGCTTGCAAATCTAAGCAAGCTTTAAGAAGTCGATTTAAGAAAACCCTACAAACACACAAGAGTGTGGAACAATAAATATTATAAATCAATAGATATGATGGAAATTCGTCATTGTTACACTAGTATGAAATCCTCCACATGATTTTGCTTAAGCAGCCCAGATTACATTAAATGTCGGAAAACATCCCAAATAAAACAAATAGTGATGAGACAAATTACTGCATTTGTAGATTTTGCTCAAAACCGAACGGTGTGAGCGATGAGACCACAACATTGATAGCCATATGAGACCTTTAAATTGCAGTTCTATCCCTATGCATGAAGTAAATTAGGGTGAATGAAACTCATTTTTGTGTCGATGAGGCATTGGCTAGATGGTTGTTTCGTAAAACGATAAGAGTATCATATTTGGATGATATGGGTTCGTTCAGATGTATGTCGCTTATTTCAGAATAACCCCTTTATTCA
>KN716517.1:91191-120509 GCA_000816705.1 Dictyocaulus viviparus
TAAATATTATAAATCAATAGATATGATGGAAATTCGTCATTGTTACACTAGTATGAAATCCTCCACATGATTTTGCTTAAGCAGCCCAGATTACATTAAATGTCGGAAAACATCCCAAATAAAACAAATAGTGATGAGACAAATTACTGCATTTGTAGATTTTGCTCAAAACCGAACGGTGTGAGCGATGAGACCACAACATTGATAGCCATATGAGACCTTTAAATTGCAGTTCTATCCCTATGCATGAAGTAAATTAGGGTGAATGAAACTCATTTTTGTGTCGATGAGGCATTGGCTAGATGGTTGTTTCGTAAAACGATAAGAGTATCATAACTGGATGATATGTGTTAATTCAGATGTATGTCGCTTATTTAGGAATAACCCCTTTATTCATTATTAACTGATTTCACATCATATACTTTGCTAATAAACAAAATAGATATTTGGAGATTCATCGCTTAAAAAAGACGTCATTGTATGAGGATACGTAGTTCAGATGGTGTGACACTCAATATGGAGACGTCATAGAAATCTCAATCTTAGAACAAAAATGACAACATCGCTTGACACTCTAACGATTGCAATGGTTGCTTTTCATGGAACTATTTAATTTCAAAATTATCCGAAACGCTGTAGTTGATGTTGCAAGAAAAAAATGCTAAAAAAGAATCGCTGATTGATCTTTCGAAGATAAGTAGGAAGAAAGCAATGTTATTCATTATCACAAAAGTAGGAGTGATAATAATATGATAACATAGTCCTTAACGTTGATCAATCCAATGCAGCTGGATACGCCTACGAATTCGTGCTTTGTGAAGGTGATTAAATGTGAGGCAGGTATAGACAGTAATTTGAATAGACCACTCTTCACCAAATCGGTGCTAGTTGTCTTATCCGGTTTTCTCTAATACCAATTTGCCAACCCTAGAAGGATGGCAGGCTATGTAGGGCCTAAATGGCGGCCGCGAACTTATTCGGTACAGCGCGTCATTGCTGCATCTCCACCACTGCACCCTCCCCCCTCACAACAGCGATGAGGCAATGATTCAGGCAGTATATTCTGTAAGCTTATATTCAGATCAACATCACTGAAACCGCTAAAATTGACGGATCGCTCAAACTACATGCTGAATGACGTCATTCAACTGCAAAAGTTTTTCATCATAAAATTTCAATAATGAAAAAACACTGCTTCAAAGATATTATTATAAAAGAAATGTACAGATTCTAAAATCGAATATTTGGTGATAAATAACTATCTATTGGTATGAAATGTATACAAGTACTGAATACGTAATGACTAATGAATACTTGCAATTTTGATGTTCAATTATTTGACAATATTATAAAATTCTATAAGGTTTTACAAAATAAAAAGATCTGTAGAATCAATATATGATCTCTCAATCAATATTTTATAAAGAGCATTTAACAGAGCAAAAACATTAATAAATATATATGTATGTGTAAGGTCAAAAATCGTTGTAACAGGTTTTGTTTACTAGAATGAAGTAGCCTGGCGTAACCATAGAGACAAATCGCCCTTGCTTTTTTTCTTTCTCGTAAATTATTAATAAAACGGAAGAGTATCACATGAAAACATACGCGTTTTTTTTTTCAACGTTGTCATGTTTATATTCATTTTCAGTAGATCATTTTTCTACAGTAATCTTTATTTACGCAATGAAATTACTATGTTTGTCATCGATATAATTATTTCTATACAGATATGAATTCTATGGGATATTTGAGGAGGAGCACCACCATCAGCAACGATGGACACAATAGGTGTGATCCTCACCACTAGTGATGACGAGTCATTTAAGCATTCAGCTATACAAATAAGTAATATCGTATAATTCGTAATAGTGATCAAGTGCGTGATATCACATAGGTCACGTATTTTTTTTCGTTTGGAACAGTTACAAGCCTCAAAGCATCAGAAGTGACTCGAACCCAAATTTCGCAATTTTCCAGCTTTTTGTCTTACCCGATTGTACTACAGATATTCCTTTTAGGCAATCCGTCAGGGTTTTCGGTAACCCTTAACGACATTATGTAAATAGCATTCGTTCGTTAACAAATTTCGATCTGTCGAATCAATATCGGCATTGCATTCAGTCATGTTGATAATCGATTGATATGATCTTCATAGTGATTATTGAATTCTATGACAAACTGCAATGGATTGTAATCACATGATAATGATATGATAACGATATTCCGCGTATTTGACTTAGACCCGAAATTGAGTCATACACAAAATTATTTGACATAAACAAATATTTAGAAATAGTACGAATTCCTACCTAATAAATAAATAATTTATTAAGAGAATATCTTATTGTAATGAACAAATCATTGTATTTTTTGATTGATCAATATGTTGATGACGAGGATTTTTCGTTTCATATGTGACAGCACCTTGTACGATTGCTATATCAGCTTCTTGTTCCACTCTTGTCAGTACAATGCGTAGAACATCAGCCGCTACTTGTCTATAAAATTTTCACATTATAAAGCATAAAATAGAATCACAATTAATATTTATCATTGTTACTTTTGTCATTATTACTGTTATTCTTAGTATTATTATTGGAGGAGTGTGAGGTATAGTGAGTACGATAGAGGCTCGAATTATGAGACGCAGTTTCGCGGTTAACCGTTAACCTCAAGCTTATCAAGCTCATACTTGCTCAATAGTCACCTTTCTCCATGGAATTTTCAGGAAGCGAAAATAATGTTTAGTGAATCTTTCTTTATTACGAAAACTTGAAGCGAATTCAACCATCGCTTTTGCGTACGATAGCAAATAGAGGGATAATACTCAATGTTTGAAAACCTGTTCGTAACTTACAGTACACTTCATCGTAAACGTTATATGTTATTGAATGTATATGTGATCTTTGTAATCGCTTAAATTGATCAACCTCGAAAAACTCAGCAGTTAATCGATTTAGGTTATCCTTTAACAGTCCATTAAATTCTCATCAGTAGTAGAACCGAGGCCCGTCCGAAGGACAGAATCATAATGTAGATTGGTCCTGCATAACGATTTCGCACTATCTACAACTGTTTTGCTAATTTGTTTATCAATAAAGGCTTGCGAAGCGCTTAAAGAAGTAATCAAGAAGAAATGAGCTGGTAAGGAGGAAATCGATATGCTAAATATTACCCACAATAATTGGACTCATTAGAATACTATAAAAGTACGGAATGTCAGTAATATACGGGCTCAAATCATCGCACACTGACTACATCTGTACCTTAGTCTAGGAAATTAGTTGTTGTTTCAGCAAAGAGGAATTAGTATCAGAAAAATCCTTGAGAACAGGCAGCACTGATTTGGTAACGATCGCTAAGCTGCTCAAATTATTCAATCCCTTAGATGATATCACGTGAAATTCTCATGAATGGTGGTGGATCGATAAAATCCTGACAGGAATTGTCTACGTGACGTTTATCCTCAAATTTAGAAGATTTAGTAGCGTGAACATGTTCAACACTGCGGTGGCGTCAAACCGGAGACGATACGTCTGTCGTAACGATGAAACAAGCTTAACCTCTGCGCTATGTATGTATATCATCCATTCATGTATATCATATGTACATTATTTCCTCAATCTCCTCCATTAACACACCTTAGATTGATTGTTTTTCTACATTGTTTTTTTTTGTTTATATTTTATAAAAAATAACACATTCATTGTTGTTCATTTACATTCTTTGCATTATTTTATTTTAAAAATTTTTCAAATAAGTTATAACTGAAATCTCCCTATAGCACTATTTTGTGTAAGTTTATCTTTACAAATTTTTGTTAAGTTTATTCGTGAAACTTCATCTTATCGTAACAGCTGTTCGTTCGTTCGTTTTTTTTTTCCTTTGTTTTTCTGCAATTTTTTATGCTAGTCGAAAAAAAAATTGGCATTATATGACGTCATCGATTATAGTGTTAAATGAAGGGTGAGTGAAACAAAAGAGTTGTAGAGAGGAAAAATTAACTCAAAAACAAAGGAGGCTTTTTGTTATTCAAAAAGAAACGACGAAAAAAAAATAGATAATACTTTTTTTTCTTTTCTTTTTTCTTTTCTCTCTACTGCTAGATATTCGGAATGTTTGAAAAATAAGTAAACAATTGTTGTCATTCATGTACTTTTTATGAATGTCATTTATTCGATTCTTGAATTTTTCATTATTATTCGTGGTATTTGTTTCGAAATGAGTCAAAATTCAAACGTTCATCATTTATCGTCAATTCAGACATTATTAATTCCTGAAAGTTTTTTTTTTCACTTTGAAACTTCCTTGTTAGAACGGAGGAACCGAGAGGAAACGAGAGGAACATTCGATAAAAAAGAGAAACTGCTCGTTCGATGATCAATAAAACAACAATATTTTTACGAAATCGATTTTTGTACAATATAGAATGTTTATTGATGTGAAGTGGGATAACGACAATCTTAACGTTGATCGTAAAATATTAACTACCGTAAGAAATACTCTTATAGGAAAGTCAATCAATTAATAAACAAAATAGAAGAAGCTAACTAAAATTCTACGGTGTTATAAGAAAATCATTGTGCAAAAACGCTTTTACTAGGAGGGATATGAGAGTTAGAGATTCATTAGAAGTGTACTGTAGTGAGCACTACTTAAACTTGCTGTTATTGCCAAATTATTGATTGAACTTTTAGTAGTATGTTGAATTTTTGATGAAATAGTAATATTTAAAGTATAAAATGTTCTTCTTGGATGACGACATCGTATAGGAATGGTGACAACGTTAAACAACTAAACGTCTATGTTTTACAAGAATCGCATAGATTCCCATCGATAGAATTGATATGAGGAATCTAATTAACTAGTTTTATGAGTTCGTTCTGACACGCTTCTGTTGAATAAGGAGAATGACAAGCACAAAGGTCATCAACCTCACTGTGGAAATGTTTACCGCATAGATTCCAACCGATAGAATTGTTATGAAGAATCTGATTCACTAGTTACGTGAGTTCTTTCTGACACGCTTCTACAGAATAAGGAGAGTGACAAGCACTGAGGTCATCAACCTCACTGTGGAAATGTTCACCCATTTTTTTCAATTCACCAGACATGAACAATTTTTTTTACTAAGTAAGCGACAAGTGTTCTCCCAAATTATTCGGCTTTCCAATTACCGACCGTTGAGTGAAGAAAGGCTTGGTTCGGTTGGGAACGATCCGAGGTTGTGCACTCTAATCTTAGCCTGAGTATCACTAGCGAAAACGTAAGATATGACAGTAGGATGAAAGCAAGTGTTTCACACCAACAGAATATCCTCAGAAAATTCATATTGGTAAAAAAGAAAATTATTTCGAGTCAGCAGTGTACGGCTTTTTCAAACGAATCTACGTGTTTTTCGTTTTCAACCCGTAAACATCACGAAAGCAACCAAGCGATCAAAACACGTAAACAAACAAATCGATAATCACTTATATATTGTTATCATGTTAAACATATATTTATCTAATGGATGTATTCATTTCTTTGAGAAATGTTACACGTGGTTTTTTTTTCCGTTATGCGTCAGTTGTTACCTCTGTAAGTTAAGACATGATAAGTTATACCCTCGAAAATAAATATTATGCCTCACTCATACGTAAATAATAGAAGTTATAAAAGCATTTGATGTTGTTAACATGCATTTTTGTGTAATTTTATAGCTGATTATTGATATTTGTTAACGTTTTTAATGAAATGTGGATGTTAGTTGTTGAGAAAAAATTTTGAGGTTGTTTAGATAAACATACCTAAACATCATAGCGACCGAATCGCCGGTTTTCGCTGACACATAGAATGCTTTAAGATCAAACTGCTTCGAGAAACGACAATGATGATCTACTGAAACTTTACGAAGACGTTCCTCATCAACTTTATTACCGACAAGCACAATTTGAGGCGGCTAAAATACTTTCAATTTTTCACGATAATTCATATTCGTAACTAAAAACACAATAACAGATTCGTAAAGGCGTTGAGTTCATTGCAAAAACTTCGAACCTCAGTCCCACCTTGAGGACTGCGACTAAATCATCATCATCACGGATATTAAAAATATCATTATACCTATGATAATTCGTAGAAAATACGAATACAATGACAATGACATAATTTTTATCCTTAAAGATTTACATGTGTTTGTTTGTTTTTTTTTCTCTCTCTCTCTCCCTGAGACGATCAATATTTGCAATATCTCTGTCTTTTATTCTTTTTTCTTAAAGAAAATACCTCGTTTTTTTTTGTCTTGTTTAAGCATATATTTCTGAGTCACTGTATTGATTAGGAGGTAAGTTTCTATAAAGATGACTGGAATTTTTCATTTAATACAAAAAATATGTTACGAAATACATTAAAAATGAGGTCGAAAGAACTCAAGAGTGCAAAAAGTCTATGATGATATGCTTATTCATGTAGTAACATATTTTAAACTCAACAAAAATTATTATGGTAGGTGAAAAAAAAACAAATTTATATGTTAATGAGGAATAAAACTGCATTAGACGATATGTTAGATCTTTACAGTCGAGTATGAAAATTTCAGCTTCATATAGTACTTTTCGATCACTTAATATTATAATCATTAGATAAATTCCTCGTTGGAGTGAAAAAAAAAACATAAATCTTTGACTCATTATGATACTGAGTACTTGATTAAGAGTTATGAAGAGTCAAGTTTTTCAACTCAACTCTTTTTGAACTTCGTAGTATGGTTTCTCGATTAAATATACCTCTTATAGCTTCTTAGCATTCTATCATCAAAAACTCATGATTGATAATTCAGTTCAAAGTCGTAGATGATTTACTCGATGAGTATTTTTGAGGTAGATCTAGTTGTTTGAAGTTATGATCTGACTGATCATTTTTGAAAATGAGTGATTGAGTTCAATTCAATTCTAATGAATTTAATGCGAAACTATTAAAATATGATCATATCAGATCTGTAAGACACTATAATGTATCGTTTTTTTTGAGGATTGAGGAATAAGTTATCTTACTGGTGTCTAATAGTATGATGTGTAGTGATAACTAACTAATCGATATAATTTCTGTACGGCATTAGTGTTAGCATTTGATGCTGACTTCATATGAGTATTTCATTAAAGATACGATTAGAAGAAGCTTTACGGAATTTTGAGGTAATCATGTAGGTAATGTTGTTTGTGTCCCTCGATTTAGTGTGGGTTAAAAATTTCTCATGTGGACGCGGATGGATGGCGCGAGTCGATAGTCGCCCTTACATCGTACTAACGTAACTGCACACAGCCCTCACTCGACAAACAAACAAACCACAACCGATGACTAGGTCGAATAAACAATGCAACGAATCGGACGCTTCCTATGATGTTTATCATGTTAGGTAAATAATAATCAAAAACCATTAACTAATGAAATATTATAAATGATCTACAATGAGGTAAATCAACTACGACGATGGTGATCTACCAAACTGAACCCAACTCAACACTTATCGCCTCGTCTTCTTCTATGAATATTAATTTTCGATAAAAATTATCTTAAATCACATTTCTAAATATATTTGGTGATTTTTTTTCTCTCTCGTCTTTAAAATCAGAATATCTGTTTAACACGTGAATGTGGATTATTCCGGAAATCCATTCGGGAGATAGCAGAAAAAAAAAATCCATTTGAACACTTATTGTATATAATGTATGTTATGTTTATTACCTCATACCTCTTTCCCTCATTCAAATTTATTATAATGTAAAAACGTTATAACTTCGGGCTTTATGAAATGTAGTTCTTCTATGTTTTGTAGTTTAAATGGATGAAAAAAAAATGCCTTTTTTAAATTTCTCTTAGTTCTAGTCATATGTTTTACTTTTTCAATATAGCGAATGAAATGAGATCTCCCTTTTTTTTGCTGAACAAAAAAAAAACTCTAAAATCAATATTGAGGAAATAGAATTTCTTTGTATTGTTTTTATTAGTAAACAATTTTTATCTACATAATTGATAAAATTACAACGTGTTATCAACGTCGTTAAACGAACAACTTAGTGTTCTCCCCTACAGTAATCCGTAGATCAATTGCAATGATTCGTAGCGATTTCTTTTCGGGAAAACTCGTATGATCAGTAGATCAAATGTGACGATTTTTAGCGATTGCTTTTTGTTTTTCGCTTTAGAAAACTCGTATGAAATTTGAGTTCATATTCAATTTTATATTGAAAAATTATTTGATCTATGAAATTTTTATGTGTATCTAGTTTTCAAAACGTCTACATGAAGAAGTAAAAATAAATTTGCTGAGAAAAGTTGAATTAATGAATTTTTAATATTACTTTACAACTAACTTGCATACTAATTAACCTCAAACAAAATCCTCATGTATTTTACGTGGGTTTTCAAATTTTTGTTGTTATTCATTTAAGCTGAAATAACATAAAATTTGTATTCGTTTCATTGTAACGACATACTCTCGTCAGATGAAAAAGTTGTCTCACAACAGGAAAGCAGCAAAGAAAAAAAAGCCTTAAGGAATGAATCATTGATGTAGGCGAGCAAAATTTGAAGATCCCTCAAATTGTACTCATAACATAATAACCATTAGCTTTATAATAGTCTTATTATATAGTTACAAGAAAACTCAAAGAACACTACCAAAGCGTAAACGAATTCTTCTACCACATCGACAATTCTTTCTACCTCAAAAAAAACATCCTCATACGTCGAACGGAAATAACGTTAAACACTGAAGATTTCAGAATAATCGATTCATTCTATGAAACAATTCATATTCTTATATGATCATTTATAACATATTTTTTCTTTCTAAAATAAAACAACATCGGCTAAGGAAGAGGAACACGTCCAACACAGAGACATTAGTGTTATCCTTAGGGCATTTGAAAATCACTTGATCTTTAAAGCATAACGAAGCCAACAAAAAAGAACCTCACGGGTTCATCCTCGTCTTTAGTTATTAGTTTCGGTATGAGGAACACTGTGTACCTTCACAACACAAGAAAAAAAACTTTTTTCACAATTATATCCATTAGTTGGAATTTTCGGAAATCCACCGAGGCCTAAGATAATGTAAGCACTTTATGCTAATGTACAGTATGAATGGGTATGGTATAAAATATACGAGGTATACTAAATCAGATGATGTATGTGAGATCAGAGCAGTACTTACAGTAATCCTGTAGTCGAATTTTGTCACCTGAACGATTCAACGTAGTCCTTCAGGGTTATTACATCCCATTATATCCGACACAATAGAAACGCTTTTTATAGCCGATATATTCAAATTTTTTTAAGCCAAATACGGTAGTTATTTTCTTCTTTAGTTCGTTTTAACTAAAGCTCACTACTGAAACATAAAACTAAGAAACTGAAACATTCTGACCACTACAGTAATTATATAGTAATATTTAATTGCAAAATAGTTTCTTTATGAAATAAAGAAGAGAAAAATCCATTAATGAGGTTGAGGAGTTCAGATAGCATAAGAAATGAATTTCTATAGATTAAAATTGTTTGGCATCATTACCCTCAGGGGAAAAACAACTAAATTCTTTTTTTTTTCAATTCAGAAAAGATTAACACTTCTGAGGAAAGTAAGGCGAAAACGAATCATTGAAGAATCGGATAAACGAAAAGCTTCTTCAGTTTCACGATAATTTAACGAATTCATATTTTATTCAATCGATTACCGTACCTTTTCCTGACCTTTCGTTATTCTTCGTATCACATTCAACCAATCCTGACAATTGTCAAACGAACTCATGTTCGTCACATCGTAAACAATCAAAGCTGCATGGGATCCATAGATATACTTGTCGATCATCTCGCCAGCGATACTCTGACCTCCAATATCCCAAATCTGCAGCTACATTATAATAGAGGTTGATTGAGGTTACTTCGTCTAGTTTTTCATTTTTGTTTCGTAGTATTCCAGTGTAACACTAAAATATAGTATGATTATTTCTTTATCCATATTTATTATTTATTAAAACTTCGGCTAGAGATTACGATTGTACAATAGAAGAGAGGGAATGAAATAAACTAGGACGTAACTCAATTATAATCTATAAAATGCTATTCATAAAAACATTTATAATTAATGGGGGTCAGAATTAGCTTCTCGTTAAGCTAAAGCTTCGCTATGATCTACTGAATAAATTAAACAGCATACTTATTCTGTAAACTATTGTATATATTAAAAATATTTTCCTATACAAATACCATAGTAATTTATTCACTAATTTTCCTCTACTAATTGACTAGAACTGATTCGATAACAATTAATACTTCTATTGAGGATTTGTGGGCGGAGTTCAACCTCTGTATCATATTTATTTTATAAGAGATTGAAAAGCTTTTACTATTTTTAGTATTCCTTCTCTCTCCTCTTTCACTCTTTCACTCTTTCTCGACATATGAAATCAAATTACATTTCATAGAGGAATACTTGAGTATAATCGGATTTATATAAAAGAGGATTTTAAAAAATAATCTTAGAATTGTAGAATATTAAATTACATATTAAATATTGGTAATATTATTTATATAATGTACTTACAAATCAATAAATCAATAGATCGATAAATTATTAAATGAATATGAAAATTTATTGTGTAATTGTTTACCTGCATAAGTACTTGAACATCACCTGGTAGAGATATTCGTTTAGAAAAGAAATCAAGTCCAAGTGTCTGAAAAATTTCATAGAAATCATATAATAAATCGATAGAAAATTTATAAACAATAAACAAATAAATAAATAACGAACAATTATATTAATATATTTATTTAATCAAATTAGTTAATTAAAATATTAACGAATCTATCGGCTTTGTTCGATAATTGTCAATATAAACAACTTGAAAAGCTCGTGAACGTAATCATATTTGAATACGTCAGAGGTAAACAGAACGCCTACGGCACTTTCGATATTGCATTTCAATAGAATTTCACGAGTTCATTGATCTACTACACGAAACATTTCAAATAATCATGAGAATTTAAAAGTATACAAGAAAACTAAATAAATTATTTATAATTATGATAAAATAAAAGATATCGACTTCTTATTCTAACACAAGCGATAAATATCGCTTAAGAATTTCACTCAAAATACTCACTATGATAGGAGGGAAAAAAAAGACGAGGAAAAATCTTAGACAATTTGAAAAGTAGTTCAATACGAAACTGAAATGACTATTGAACCCGTTCATTTCTTACTGTAAGATATTTCCTAGGAAACAAAAAAAGAAAGAAGCAAAACGCTATGAAATATTTCAAAATAGAAGAAAAAATCTTCACAGCAAAAGCATTTTCGATACTGAAAATTTCGTTAATGATTTCGGTATCGACTAAACACTAACGAATAAGCTTTAAAATCAAATGAACTGAATAAAATGACCTTAAAGGGTACTGAATGAAATGACCTTACGCGGTACTGAATGAAATGACCTTACGCGGTGCTGAATGAAGTGGCCCTACGCGATACTGCAAAGTAGTTGCGAGTAAAATAGTACGGTAATTTCTAGAAAACCCTAGATGTACTTGAAAAAAAAGTAGATTGTGTGTTTTTTTTTCTCTTTTCTCAAAAGAAAACAAAAAAACAAAATGTCTTTGGCAATTCAAATTTGAACTAAATGTTTATTGTTTGAGATCTTAACGAAAACGTCAACAACGTACGTAGAAGAATAAACAAATTTCTAACCGGTCTAATTACGTAGTCAATGTTTTTCAAGATCGTTTATAAAATTAGCAATGATGGACATAAATGAAAGAAAAATAACATGTTTGTTAAAATAAAAATAAAATAGAGTAAAAATTATCACCACAGTTAAACTGAGATGTATCAGAGAACGAAAAAAACAAATCCACATCATTACGGAAGGAAAATAAACAACAACAGCAACAACAATAACAACTACGTAGAATTTTGAATTGTTCATTTTTTCATTCCAGTTCTTATCAATATCTTATATTTTATCGATTTGTTTTTATTTTTATAAAATAATCAATATATAAGATTTATATAAACAGAATGAGTTATTGTAAGCGTTATGGTGGAGGTCTAATAGTTACCGTATCCACATTACTAACAATTGTTATTTAATTGTGATTGTTGTTGGTAACGTGTTTTTTTTCCCTCCGTTTGCATAAAAATGTCTATTTTTGACGTAAACAGAATTTGATGATGATGAGAAATAATCGATATAACAATGTGACGACGTATTTGTTTATTATATAGAGGAAAAAAAACAACAACAACAACAACAGAACGAAAAAAAAACTACGCGATCAACTACGTGACGTAGAACGTAGAAAACGTAACAGATTATCATTCAAAAAAAGTACAATATATGACGTGAATGAATAAAATGAAAAATGAAAATATTTTTATCATTTTTTCTTTTTTCACCTAGAGCCAATAATCGTAAAAACAAACAAATCGTCTAATGAGGTAAATCATAAACGTAGTACATTAAACACACATTTACCTTAAGTCAGTCATCTCTCGTTTAAACTCTCTTATCAACATCACTCTACTCATACTCCCATATAAAAGCGACGAATCATCAATCCATAAGTGATAGAAAGTTTAGTTTCGCTTGAGGCAATAGTTGACCTTGCGTACCACTATGGTGCTTTCCAGGCCAGCAGTACGTGTCACTTATCCTCTCTCTCACTATGTATTTATACATATATATGTGCTATAATCAATAAAAATTTGTTAATAGTATTCGGTAATGATAAAAAATCGTATACACATTGATAATATTATATACTGTTAAGATATTCTCTTGTTTATTCTTTTTGTTATGAAGCGTTACATACAATTGTAACGATTGTATTGTGTCATGAAGTGGACGATGATGATGATCATGAAAATGATGACGATGATGATGATAATGATGATAAAAAGACGACGAACGAAATGAAAAGCATCTATCGTAACGTATAAGACCGAAAGGAATAACTAACATACATCGAGTGTATAAAAATTTCCTCATCAGTACAGTTCATATGTGAGGTAAGATGACAAGAGAATTCTTTCAAATTTAACTCTCTAAACATTGTCGTAACATCGATGAAACGTCTGAATTCAAATTCTTCACTTTGCACTTTAAGTACATCACGTACGGTAAGTAATTGTTTTGATAACGACTCTAAATAGAATGACAACGAGAGAAAAATTGCAAGTGTATAAAATCGTATTGTTATTAAAAAAAAAATAAATAAATAATAACTGACGAATCGCTAATATCATTAAAATTTTCGAGCCCCGTTCTATTTCACCATTCATACTAATCGATTTAAAAAAAAAAAAAAACACATAATAATATATGGCTTAATGTTAGCAATATGTTATATATCGTAATTGTAAGCATATTTTACAACTAGACATCTTTAAGGAAATTACCTCACTCTATATTTGTAAATCCTCAAATTCTTTCTGTTTTTTTTTTTGTCTTTAACGTTAATTTCAAACCGATTGATTACCTGATGATACGATCTGTCGAATGTGTCCTTAACGAAGCGTTCACATAATGACGTTTTTCCCGACGATCCATCACCGCACACGACTACCTGTGACAATTTTTATTGATCTACGAGAAAACAAAAATATAATTGCAGAAAAAAAAAGACAAAACGGATTAAAATTTAACTATTTTCACTTCCAATGATTTTCAATTGCTTATTATTTTGTATTCGTTTTTTTTATTGTTAATATTCTCAGCTAACGTCGAAACGTTTCTAGTTTGTAGTTTAATTCAATTCAGATTAAGTTATTTATGGAATAAAGAGATCAAAATGATCTCTGTTTTTTGAACCGACATTTGAATGGTAAAATTTAGAAAAACAATCGATTTCTAGGTGAATATTACTAACAATAAAATACAAACATTCAAATGAATATTGTCGGCCGAAAATAAAAGAAGCAGAAAGAAGTGAGGTGATATCGATCGTTGTTTTGTTTATTGATCTACTTCGAGAAGAAAAACCAGAACAAAACGACAAGTACTCATCGCTTTATATTTTTCAATACACTCAATATTAACAACTACACTAAGAAATAGTTTTTAGATAATTTAAGTGATTTTTTTGTATCCAGTTTTTAAATAAATTGAAAACTACTATTTTGTAGAATAACGAACTGTTGAATATGTTCTATTTCTTTTGCCTACTGTAACATTAATGTCTACAAAGCGTTAGGATTATAACGATAAAAAAACTCTAAACTCACTTTCAATACGACTTCTTCGGCCGAGTTATCAACGTTTTCATCTGTCATCGTATGAAAATCAACTGACGACAAACATGACCTACCGCGAAAACGAATGATCAAACTATTTTGCAAGCAAAACGAAAACTGTTGTATTCGATGTTGCAATCCGCTTCGGACCTCACATAAGAGGAACATGAGCATGAGACAAATCGTATGATATTACTATGGCAACTAAAAGCTTAGTTTATTTACTAGTAACTAAACGATCCACTCAAATATGCGTTGTATTTTTATAATTCTAACATATTATTCGATCTGATGCTTCGTGAATATTGAATTTTACTAAATTGAAATTTGATGGACGTAATCATATGTTAAGCATTTCAAAATATGAACTTGTAAATAAGCCAGTACACATACATAATCAATTTTTCATTAGATTTATCACTCACGTCAGATCAACATTCATACAACTTCTATATAAATAGTCATACTATGTCTTTCGATACTACTGGTAACTTCAACAACTTAATAATCTTGTGTTCACATATTCCCTCAATCAATCAGGTACCGGAGAATCTAACAACATTAACTAACTTTTAATACAACACAGCAGTATGAAAATCTACATAAATTTTGTCTATTCGGTTGAACAACTTTAATTATAAGATTTATTCAAATTCTGAGGTTATTAACAAGGCATCAACAATGGTAACAGAAAGGGTGACCCGATTGAGATCGAGAGATGTGGTGATTGACGATGGTGACGGATGAAAGTTGACGAATGATAGAAAATAAAGTTAAGAGCGTGAATCTGAGCCCCGAAAAAATATATACGAACATCCCGAAAATGAACCAGGTTGAACCATACATATAAAACAACAAAATGGGGTACAAATTCGATGAGAACAAACGATATAAAGTCGAAGATTCTGAAGCTTAACAACTGGATGATAAATGTAATAAGCAGGCTATCACTGAATACATAATGCACAACAGTGATGAATTCCATTGCTTCATATACATTAGACAGTGGATATAAATAAGTAGCAATACTCCATCTCATTATTTAAAACATCGACACGAAATAACACCAACAACTCACACACTAGAAGAGAAAAACGCCCTGAACGAGTGATATTGTGTGTAAAAATATATATATATATAAAATATACTTTAGACATTTGTCAGCGAGAAATGCAAAAGCAACTATGTGTAGCAAGAAATGAAATATTCACAAAAAAATAAGAAGATCAGAACACAAAAAAATACTTGAATCGCATAAAATGCTAACATCTCAAAGCTGGTACCTTGCCCAGCCTTCGATGTTTATGAACTAGTTATGATTAGTTGTACAGGATGATACTTTTAACAACTTGAAGCTACCGGAGCCAGTTGTGGTTTTTCATCTACAACAAGCCTTACTTCATCTTCAGCAGGGGGTGTTGCATCAGCATCGTGAGACTCTGTAAAGCTATAACGTATTTGTAGAACATCATTAAAAAATACATTTACAACAAAGACTTGAACACGGTATCCAAGTTAGATAGAATAGAAATTGAATTATACAACCGTCTATTTATCTCATAATTGGAAATTATTCTTGATAACAAATTATCAAGCCCAGAGGGATGAACGGTTCGGTAGCCCTGGAACGGCTGTGAACCTGATTCGGGTTTGCCTATCACTGTAAACACCTCCACTACTGCGACACGTGCCCTCCACTAACACAAATAAAAACAATCCAAATAGCTCACCAAGTCTACCGTTGTGTTGAGAATGAATTTGAGTGGCTTGGGCAACAGCATCAATCACCATTGGTGATTCTCGCGGTTCATCTTTAACCAACAAATTTGGTGTAACTGCACATGAACTTTGTTCTGAAGCAGCAGCAGCAGCTGAGAGGAGAGAGAGTGGATTTGCATCACCAGAATTTGCTAAACAAATTACAAATTCGCTAAGCGGTTATTATCAAAGTAACTAACGCATTGGTTTTACATACAGTCGGAATGAAAAAGCAAGTGCTGACAGGTCATATAAACACATAAACAATTTGGAGAATTCAAAATTGTGTATGTCAATTTGACATTACGATCAAAGCAGAAATTGCTTAAAGAGATCTGTACAAGAAAAACAAACAGAATGCAACTTTTTTTCTGACAGCATCTGTCACTTGATATGATTCTGACACATACGCAAAAAACAAGTCATAATGTCGCAAGCAAAAAAGCCAAAATCTTACCTAGGAATGACAATACACCTTCGAGACTGCCATTTAGCAAAGCGCCATCTGCCAAGTGAGATGTACCGTCACTGCGATGCTCCATCATACTCAACGCAGTCTGATCTATCAGTCGCTGGGCCAACATCTAGAAAGTAAAGCATGTTAAAAAAGAATGTTTCGAATTAAAAATGACAAAAACAAACTAATAAGTATAGATCTCTCTCTTTCACGAGCAAAAACCTTGCTAATATAAAAACATGCTTACTCACACCAATAAGGCGTACACATAATTACTAGACATGATACTTGTAACAGACAGATTTTTTTTTTCATGAAAAAGTAGTATAATACAGAATCTTCAAGCAGACATAGACAAGAGAAGTTGAAAATAAAGATAGCAGTCGGAGAAATAAAGAAAAAGTACGGACCTCTTCTGGTAAAGGTGTGTTAAGCTGACTTCGAGTGGCTGCAGTACGTTGCGGTCGTCTTCGATAAAATTCGCTATCGTCTACAGTCCACACAGCTCCTTTAACGTTCTGTTCTACCCGTTGAAAACACTTGTGCAATGAAAGATTATGTCGAACAGCATTCTGAAAATGAACAATTGAATAATATTCGCAATAGTAATAAGGTCACATTAACTATACCTCAATTTTAAATCACAATTATAGTATCTTTATAGTGATTTTCATTTAACATTTTCAATAAGCACCATATCAAAAGAATCACGACAAGTTTTGACTTTACTTAAACATATAAAACTTTTGAATCCGATAAACTTAGTACTTATATTACATACATCAAATCTTCTCGAGTTGAATGATTTAGGAATTTATTAGATTCAATAAACAGCAATTACTACTAACAAATGATGAATGGGTGACGTGAAATTGCGAATTCGTTCAAGTTTTGTTTCGTAAGTTTTTTTATAAACAAAACTTGACTGACTCAACAGAGTAACGAGACTTCAGAAACAAACATACATATGCATCTTATTCGCTTAAAGATTTTCAATAAACCGAAAACGACACAGAAAAAAAGCTAGTATGCTTAATGTTAATTATATGTTGCAAAATCTTCTTTGTTACAAAACGTGATATGAAAAAAAAACATAATATCAATGATAGATAACACGCAAGAGAAAAACGCGCGCTCACGTGAGTACATTTCACACACTTAGTGACCGACCATCCTGATCTCTTCTTTGCTTGCATTATTGAAAGATCACATTTCGGCATAATAGTCAGTAAATCCAAACAGACTAAACCTACTAGATGGCAATAAACAATTTTGTCTTAACCTTGTTACTGTGAATTATAAGCATATGAGTGATGACGTAATGTTAATTACAATCAAATAAACCGTTTAACGAAATAACACACCAAAGACTACCTATTTTCACAGAACTTTATAAAATTGCAGAATTGCTCTCTAATTTATTATCGATGCTTTGAGGTTCATCGAAGAATATCAATGTTTTTGGCAGCATCGCCAATTACTTGCCTACAAATCCACACCCATGTTCACACGCCTTTGCCAAAATGCCCTCACCATGACCTCGTTACACAAAAATGTAGCGTGGAAAAGAAGTGATGCGAGAAAAATTTTGTTGACAGTAGGACGACAATGAGTATGTGTCTAAACATCACTGTGTCCTGTCTATCTGCCTTAGACCAGTAACAAAATATAGCCATAATAATAGTTACCAAGAATACGAATCATTGTAATAACTGGAGATCCGAAACATTTGCAGTTGTCAAGTGTTAAAACGACATAGTTACACAACTGTAGCACCAGAACAATACAATACTATAATTAGTAAATGGCAAACAATCTTAGCATCGTTTAAGATTCCTATTAGTTTTTTCTTCATTTTTGATATATTTTTCAAAAGTTATTGAATTCTACGAGATAAATAGAGTAGACAGAAAGCCAAATATTACATGAGAAAGAAAAAATCTATTTAATGAAGACACTAAGACACCATTTGGCTATATCATAACAGCACTACCATAGAGCAGCTTTACACGGAAAGCGAAAAGTCAGACTCTGGTTTTATACGAATAAAGTCGTTGTAATGTTCCCTATGATCTACGCAATCGTCTCTTAAATGTGGAATGAAAAAAGAACGATGGAATTCTGTGATTGCAGTGATAAGGAAAACTGCGCGATGATATAACATCATTAAAAATAGTAAATGTTAAGACATAACAAACAAAACGAAAAGATAAACAGATATATGTGGAAGGAACTGAAATGCAATCATACCTTCCAAGTAGCAGCGTTTCGTCTGAAGTAAGCGAACGTTTCAGTGAACCAAGTGTAGATCTCATTTAATGTCAACTGACACTCTGGCGATTCCATTATGGCTTGTCGAATAAGAGAAGCATAGGTATAAGGTGGACGAACATCATTCGTACGGTAGAATTCTCTAGAATATAGTCAAATGAATTCCCTCAATTTATTTAATTGAAGCTAAAATCAAAATCATGGTAGATTAAATAATGATCTTAATCCTATACTTCATAATTACCTAACATCTGTAGTCTGTATAAGAGGTGCCAGATTAACGTATATAATGGAAAATTATTATTTTAAATCTGCTCGATACAAACAACTGCAACGTGATACGCCTATCATTCTATCATTCTAGCAAACTACTTATCCATAATTTCGACATTTTGCAACATAAACAACGAATAACGAGCCGCCAATAAATACACATACATTTGAAACGACAATATGATATGCAACATGAGATGTCAAAGCGTTAGAATTATCAAGAATATGGCATTGTAAGTATTGCAATAATTATATATAATCTTTAATTCTATCTTCGAAATTTACAAAGACATTCTTATTTTGTTGCCATTAAAAGTATTATATGTCATTAATGTATCACTTGATGAATGCTAACGGTAATGAAAACAAATAGTTCTTAACTTAGTACAAAAAGAGTTTTAGGCACGTATGAAGAGAACAAGATACTAAAGAATTATCTGCTCTTGATAGAGTTTCAGATGAAAACTGACAGTTTCCCAATTCCGAAGGGAAAAGATGAATTCCCAAAATTTCCCTAAGGCGAAGTTATATCGCTAGAGTATTTATCGAGCAATATTATGTGAATGAATGAATGGCGTGGGTTCATCTTCAGCCATCGTACATGAATCATCACGATTTCCAAGTAACTTTTGCTAGACAGAGCTTGGAGATCATTAAATGTGAACACCTTCGGAGTCTTGGGAGAATATGGCACGACCAATTGTAAAGACTTATAATATATATTAAAACGAAACACTCACCGGTTTCTAGCAATATCAGCAGAAATAGGAAGCACCGATTTGTCCGAAATGCGACTTCGCCTTGGTACAAATGCCTTTTGAGTTTGTAAATCGTTGGAATTCGGTGAACCATCGGAGGATACTACTGAGGGAGCAGGAGCAGACAGCGGTGTGGTGGCTGCTTCCGAAATTGACAACGATACTGACGGTAATGACTAAAATAGAATTCAATAATTTTACATCTCACATCACTTATAAATATACCATAAAAAGGCTAGTACCGGATAATGTTATACAATAGACACATTCGAAAAGTGCGAAAAAAGATTTCCATGCATTTTTAAATATCGATGTATTTAGATTGATCGATGTCGATAAATACCCGTACTCAATAGCTGTATGCCCTTCAAAGATCATGATCCAGACCATATCCTATTTTGCGCGAAAAGCATTTTCCAGGAATAAATTTGACCTTAGCGAAATCTTTCGGATTCTAAACTACCGTAATTTCTGTTCATCCCTTAAATTTTATTTGTAATCACACAAAAGAAAATCACGCTCTTAAGAGTGCGCTATTCGCGTGACCCAATTGATCCACCTGAAAACATACGCAACGAAAACATTTTTTGGTTATGATCCTTGAACAATCACTCCGTAGAAAATTGTAGGATACATCGCTGTGCCACGTGTTACAAGTCAACTAAACAACACCTATTCATTTGTTTATGTAAAGACGCTAAATGAGTTCTGATTGGAATATATATATATAGTCACGTGATTGAACAAGCAATGTACAACCATCTTACATCAGCTGAATGAGTGAACAATTACTCGTTAGCTAAATGTTATATAGGACAGACGTCGAAAACAACTACATAGCGAAACACGTAACTGTGAACTATGTGGGAGAAAACAAATTAATCGATAAACAAGGGCACAAAATAAAAAAAATAAAAACTTTAATGATTGTTGGAAGAAGGTGCGACTGTTGGGTTAATCATGTGAATTTCGCTTAATAACAAATAAACAGGAACATTAGAAAAATCAATCGAACGACATCAACATAACGAGCGAACAATTTATAAACAATAAGCCTCAGGCATGAGAAAGTCTTAAAAAAAATATTTGGCGTCCTGGTCTACAAAACAAATCCACATGATTTCTAGCGCAACAGATTCGAATCAGGAAGAAATACAGAAAACTACTAAGACGAAATCCAATTAACATTAATGAGGTGTAAAGAAAAGTTCAAAACTGTGTTTTCTCCAATTGATCTTCATTTTAGATAAATCAGTAAATGCACCAGCCCATCATTATTAAACTAACTCTGGTTCAAAGAAACAAAAAAAGGTGTTTCTAAATCCCTATAACAATAGCTATTACATATGGCCTACGTTAATCAACATTTTTGGGACGCAAGAAAAAACCGGGTCTACATGTGCTATGAGTTAAAAATGACGTTACAAAGAGTACAAATAACTATAGGAAACGACCTACATAAATTAAATATGAAATAATTAATTCTTCAACGATAGAGTGAATACTCCAGAAACCGAAATAGTCTTTACGACCTACACCTTTGATAGCTTTGACCTTTTGATGATAGTTCATCTCTGAGCACTACATAAAACTAATCCTTTGTAAATTCAAAGGATTCTATAAATCAGTATGTTTGCCAGTATATTTTTGTCGCAAGCTGAATGTTCAGCAGTGGTAGCTGTACCTGACATAGGCGTTCATAAACATCGTTCACTTACGAATTGTTTCATAAATTATGGATAGAAATAAACTGTTGATAACAATTGTTTTTAGTTATCTACATAAGCTAAATTTACTATGCAAAAAAAACCATGTAGTAACATGACATAAAATCTACTGAAAAGCCTAATTATGCCACATTAACTAAGAACTAAAACATTAACTAAGATGCCATAAGATTAAGAAAATCGTGAAATATAGCACTGTATGGAATTAAGCACTTATGTATACATTTATCTCTTGTGTAGAAATGAGAGAATAATTTCTTTTCTTTCTTTTTTAAATCGAATAGGCCAGGCCAGGCCTACTCACAATGAAAACACATGAACAATCATTTTGTAAGCAAAAAATCGAGGCCACTGCTTGAACGCTATTTTCAAAATAATGTCTACCAGTCGCCGAGCACCTTACAACAACAGTTTTTTGAGCAAGCAAAAACATGACTAGCACACAAACCTGGTTCATTAAATTAAATCGAATATGAAATATGATAGTAGACGCAGACTAAAGAATGTTAGCTAAATTATACTTAGATAACTCTTCTAGACACTACTTTAGAAAACAAACGAAACAATCACTCAATTTTTTTCTACGTTCCGCGTTAGTTTCCAAGTTTTGCGATTGACTTGGCATCATTAGGGAAAGAATTAGACTTCTTAACTTGTTTTCTACCACAAAATATAGTAATATAATAGTATCATTCAAAATTTGAAGCGTCTTGCATTACGGTAATTTCACTGAAATAACAGATGTAGTTGTTCTTTCGTGTTCCATTACTAGTTCAATGTGTAACTCATAATGATGTGAAACGCACCTAAACGGTATATTAGTTTCCTCAGATTATTTTCTACACAAAACCTTAATAATTAATTTTAAAGTTTCGAATAAGGATATAATGAGCAAAGATCGTAGTGTTTAAATGCCACTTGCAACAATGCAGTTCCGTGTTCTGATTTTATGGTTCCACAATAACAACACATTGATTGTACTTGGTGGGACTTGTGAGATTGCACTGTGAGCGAATAGGAATTTGAATGCACTCTTTTTCGAATACTCGCAATCGTTGCTTGTCAATCGCCGCTTGTTTGCCGACGCTGCTGCACTCGCTCTCGCACACACACACACACACACACAAACACACACACATACATACATACATACATACATATACACACGATCATACTCACGCCACCAAAGTGCATGATGTGGACTGCAGTGAGGCTGAAGACGCGGATCGATGGCGACGGCAGCCAGCAATGACAAAATTTCTGACGGAAATCATCGTGCTCAATAAATACTTCCTCTATCAAACTAAAAACCTCTATAGTTTTGATATACTAAGTGTTCGAACGTCTCCATTGCTGCCATACCACCCGCATCTAACAACCGTTCCACCTCCAATCTACAACACCTATTGATCAATCAGTGGCTCAAGCCATTGCTGCGATGTTTTGTTTATCTGTCGCATTGATCATCGTGTAAACAACATCGCTGGTTCGCCGGCACACGTAGATGAATAATGCACAAGGGCATCACTAGTACTAGTTCCCAATCATGGCGCTTAATCAGTCAGTATGTACTACTTCCACTATTCATCGTATGATAGCAATTATTTCCTTGAAATAAATGTAACAGAGACAAGTAAGGCACTCGGTATGAGAACACATCGAGAACATATAAACGTAGATATAGACAAAAGCAATACTTGAACAAAATGACACAGATAGGAATATTTACAGATATAAATCGTGTCAAGCATAACAACTTGCTGCCAATTGAAAAGTATGGAAAAATTTGTTAATTAACAACGTTGAGTAATGTTAAAATAACAAACCTGAATAGGCTGTGACTGTGTGGACAATGATGATGAGATCGTAGTGAAGGACAACTCCTGTTTTGGTGATCGCATCGGTGACGTGTTAGGCTCTACCTAAAAAGAAAAAAGCTACACAAAAAAAAATGACGGAATAGCAAGAACAAAATAAATTTCATCTGCTTAAATACTTCTTGGATGAGCTTAATCAAATATGTTTCCATCTATACAGATGAGAAATAAGTAGACTAAATCTACAAAAACTTCCAACATTGTTCACATTAAGTTTGTTATACCATGAATATTCTTTTTTTTACACGAATGTGTGGATGGTAAACTTCATAGAGGACTTTGTTGATGGTCGATGAAATGGATCTACTTTTTACCATGAGCTGGATGTTGAATAGGAGTGGGCCTATGCATGTATCTCTTTAACCCTCAGTGTTCCAATTACGGAGTGACTACTTTTCTTCATAACTATATTATTCTACAAAAAGATTAAAAAATAATATATCATTAGGAAAAACTAAATTAACATACCACAAATTACTTAAGACAAAAAATCCAAGAACTAAGACCCAGCGTATTTCTAATTCGAATATAAATCTCTCTGACCTTACTTAATGACGGCGCGATTGTGTCAGATGATTGTTTCATATGCAAATGTTGCATCATCGCTTGTAGCCGATTACGTTCTTTAGTCAAACGATGTTCAAGGTTATCGACGAGTTCAACTTGAATGCGCATATCAGAAGTTGATCTGAATAATGAATTAAGTATAACAGCTAATCATTCTTTCAGAAAATATGTGCAGATAATTTGTGTCAACTTTCCGTTCATTGCACCACAGGCAACAAACTTTTAATCTGCTTTTCATTACTTTTCGAAATTTTCTAGCAGTCTCTCAAAATTATGTGCGCTATATTGGCAAATTGTATCTCATTATGGTTGAAATATGAGTACTTTTTTGAATTGAAAAATGACACGACCTTTCCGACAAAGTCTACATAAACACATAAGAATTCTAAACAACACAACAAATGGATCGATGTGGCTCCACCCTTTTGTGAAATTCGACCAAACATAAAAAATCGTCATGTTAAATTGAACGAACAACAAAACAATTGTAAGTAAAAATTTATAAAGTATATCAGAAGGATAGAAGTGGGAAGCAACAATCTTCTACTTTATTTTCATGGTAGTATAAGTTATTCTGCAGACCGTTGAAAAAACAAATTACCTTTCGTTGAATGTGTGTGCTTGTGATAAGTGATTCAAGAATACAGTGAGATTTTCGCAAGGATGATTGCATTCGGGCCAAGCACATAGATTGTGTTGCCACAGAGGGTGGGTCACAGATGTACCCGGTAGACAGCCAAGATCTAATGGCCCAGGTAATCCAGGCAAAAGAGGAGGAAGGCCGAGCAGCGGCAGCATTTGTTGGAATAACCGATTCACATCCTGTGCGCCGGACGATTGACACAGATTTAATTGATGATTTAGTAAATTGGCATTAGGGCGGAGTTGACTCTGTAATCGCTCCTGTAGAGCAAGCATTAGGAGGTTCTCAGTGGCACTGGTCGGATCAGCAGGAGGCCGTTGAGCCTCTGATAGCATACTCGACACTGGCAGATCTTCCTAAATGAGGATTATTTGTTGTTTGGTAAGGTATATTTATACTGATGATAAAACGAAAAACAATAAATATTTCCTTGTGCACACACGTAAACAGAATGAAAACAGATCAATGGATACTGCTTGGGGAAAAATAAATGATATCGGCTTATTTACATTTTGGAATGGTGAGAGTTGATGCACAAACAAACAACATAGCTGTGCAAGTAGTTATTGCGTAAACATCAAAACAATGCTAATGGAGGCCTGTTTGCCTAGATTGGCAATGTCTATAGCAGTGATATGTGGGCAAATATGAATAGGTTAATAGTATCAACTTTATGGAATATTTGAATCAATAAATGACTGTCCTCGAGAAAATGATCTTCTCCAGAAATCGTCAGAAAACACTACTAAACAAGGTAGCGTTAGGTGACAAATATCAATAACGCCACAACAAACAAACGCAGCCCCGCATACAAAAAGGTAATGAAGATATAAATATATATATATAAACTCACAAATTATCATGTATAGAAGAAATGAGGTCTAGAAAATCAAAAAAATCTATTTGAAGTTACAAAAATTTCTCTTATGATAAACACAGACTCAGAGCCATTAGAAGAACTGATAATGATATCTAATGGATACGGTGAGCGAGATTACGCGACTCTACGCGAGAAGCGACAATAGGCGACTGATGTTGGCCGAAGGAGGAGGCATCGCACACGTAAGTACGTAATAACTCTCATAAATACACAAACTGAAAAGTGCATCGGTGACGCCTCCGACAGTAACCAAAGTACACATAAACACATGGGAGGGGAGGGGGGCATGAGCAGAATTAACAGAGATGTGAGTACAAAATACCTATTCATGCAAACTCGAATGACAAACTGGCTGCTAAGCGTTGACCTGAGCCATAGACGCGGCGGTGCGGAGCGTCGACAAATGTGCACCCGCCCGCCCTCTGTTTACCCGATGTTTACCCGGCAGAAAATGTAAACAACGGAACGAAAAGAACACATCAGACGTGGAGAGTATCGACGACACTCTGCATCTCTAGAGTGTCTCTCGTCACGCCCATTCGCTGCACTTTTGGGCGATGCCGCGTGCGACGTGATTACGATAGTCACTTGCCGCTCTACACACCCACAACAACACCACGTTCAAGCATTTGAAAACAACATCAGCCCATAGCAACACGTCCTCAATGGGTGTCGACTTGTTCTATTGCAGATGGATTTGTCTGTCATAGTGAAGACAGCCACCTCATCAAGTGATAATTTGCTTCAGGAATATCGCACAGTAATCATTGTAGAGTGATCAAGTTGTAAAGGCTAAGAAGTATTTCCAATAATTATCCATGATGCTATACTGTTGCCAAAAATTTGTTTATTGTCAAAAATGAAATATGTTGTCTCCTTCAATAGATTAGTCAGCTAGCGCAATTACTGAATACGACGACAAGCTTACAACTGACGATATTTGAAATATTGGCAATAACACAGAGGTCATAATATTTGCGATTAAGATATCGTAGAAGTTTTCTATGATCTTTAAAAGGACAATTGAGGTAAGTAACTATTCGAAAACAAAACAAACGTAGATCGGTTTGTCATCTGTAACAGATTCTGGTGATAATGAATTAAATAATAATCAGAACATATAGGATTATAAGGCTATTTCGTATTATTTATGAAAATCCATTAAGATGTTTTTTTTTTGAGATGGCAAATTACCTTACGTTTGAGTTAGTCATATCACTACGCAACGCTTCTATGACGATATATTCATCTACAATATGAACATGTTCTCTAGGTAGAAGAAATACTTATAGTTATTTATTCTATATTTTTGTTAATATTACAGTATCCCATTACAATAATTAATACTAGAGTCTGGGCTGGACGTGTTTTGTGTTGTTATCAAGTACAAAATAGTTCTATTCTCCTCATCCTTACGTTGGAGTGACTTTGGTTGTTTGAGGGTTCATATTCTGATGATTTACCTATATGATTTGTTTGCAAACGAAATCACTGTAGAGCAGAATTCATAGTCATTATTTGCGATAAATCGCCTCAAAAACTCACTTTTTTTTCTCCCTCGTCGTGTTTCAATATAGGATCGCAAACCGTAACAAAATTCTGGGACAGGTTGCGCTCCATCTAAGTACATATAGTTTCAAACGAGTATCGATTTAAACAGAGCCTAGCCGTTTCGTGTGGTAACAACGATGAGTTTAGAGTTTTTGAATAGAAATGATTCTTAAGAAATTCTATAGAGAAAAAAATCTCCTCATCTACGTCATATTTTCTACGTTATCGTTATCATTTAAACATGAACCATATCGATAAAACGATGCGAAACTGACAATCAGAAATCACCTCACGTTATGAGTTCGAATGCTTTTCCTCTTACAATGTTCTACGTCGAATTGAATCACATTGACAAATAGTAAATAATTCTTATCGAATTGAAATCTTGAAGCGTTATGTTATTTTTAATAGATTAAATTCAACGAAAGAAAAAAAAAACAAACAAACAAAAAAAGATTTGAACTATATTTTTTTTGAAGGCAAGTGACTTTTTTTTTCTGCAACGGTGTACAAAGCAAGTGCACTTCCATGCAGAAAATGCGAAAAAAAAAAAACTGAATCGTTATTGGCCAAAAATCGTGCAAATTTTTCTGATAACATAGTATATTGTATGTATTATGTATGTATATAATATGTTTGAATAGACATATATGTATATACATGTATATATGAACATACATACACATATATAAACATGTATATATGTACATACGTGTATACACACGTATATGTCAGCCTAATAATAAATTTTCTAGTTTTTTTTTTGATACGTAGCTTCTTTTGTTACTGTTTATCAAATAAACTTCAATATGATTAAAAATCCAATATGTTAAATGATAAAGCTACCGTAATATAACTCACTATATATAAAAATTAGTACTCTAAAACATATCTGATTGAGGTAAATAAAATATACCTGATTGAGGTAAAATTGTCGTAGATCTGAAAAGTTTTCAAACTCATTTCAATACGTGACTGAATTGTATTAATAGACCGACATCACCATAGAATGTTCCGTTTAAATATCAACAAGAAAAAAAAACATTTCAATAATGTTTATTCGATAAATTTTTCATTATTTATAATTAATTAGTATAATTAATAATCTATAGAATAATTGGAAAAAAATTATATGTGTGAAAACGATTTAAATATTCGCATTTCGCCAACATCTCACCACAGAAATGTATAAAACGTGGCGTTGCATCGCGCAGGCGTAAAAAATCAATAATCGCATGAATTTATACAAACCAACCATAGACAGAGTGAAACTATGAGGTAATTTCTTATTGAGGTAGTACACAAGCACTATATATGTATATGAGTGTATAAATTTTATAAGTAAACATTTTAAAAAGAATCTTATAAACTATATGTGCTTGCGTTATTCTTTTAAACTACACTATTGATTAGAATGCAGTTCTGTACAAGTATAATCGGACTGCTCGAGAAATCGAATTCAATCAATAAAATATCGATTATATTCATGTGTAAATCAGACGGATATTATAGCGTGTATACGAAATTTTAAAATTAACATAATTAAACTTTAACTCATTCCTAACTAGAAATTACCAATCAGTGAATGAAAAATATATGAATTTGATATGATTTTATTTGTATGAGACATTTGTGCGAAAAATCGCAGGTTTTTTTTTCCAAATGAAAAACTCAATGAGATGATTATTTTTTAATTTACAAATTACAGACGCAACACTTTAAAAGTCGGCACGTTTTCAAAAATTTCGACACAGAAATGGATACTAATATTCGGTAATTAATAAAGTTAGTTAAACGTTTGAAGAAATATTATCGGATAAAGATAACTGTGATGAAGATGTAGATGATGAAGGATATTTTGAGCAGTAGATCACTATTGTGCAATCAATACGCATTCGTTTCTCATGAACGTACGTAATACATAAAAAAAAAACACAAGTACATTAAGAGAAATGTGCTTTTCGTTGTGATTTTGATAAACGAATATGAATCGTATTGATTTTATAGAGCAATTTTCTATAGGACAATAAATAAATAGAGATTTTGTAATAGAAATAAAATTGAAAAAAAACAAACTTTTTCGTTACATAGTAGAATTTTTATTCACCTAAACATTTACTTGAATAAATTGTAGTTCTTGAAGAAAAAAAAGCACTTTGAAAGTTGATATGATAAATGAAAACTAAACATTCTATTAAGTACAGCTGTATTATAAGAAAAAATAGTAATAATAATAATAATAACAATAATAATAATAATAATAACAACAGAAATAATA